>ML802675.1:114178-134344 GCA_009831015.1 Picea engelmannii | reverse complement strand
ATGTGTGGAAATAAATAAATAAATGAATTTTTAAGGATAAATCCCTTACTGTCAACCAAATACGGGAATCATCTGAACTAATGTGTAGGATTCCTTTGCAACAACTACTTGGTTGGTGTAGGACACACAACTAGAGAAGCACAGAGTCCACATTTTCAAAAATTGGAAATCTAGGCCTTGTTTGAAGCATATGCATACCATGAAGAAACCCATTTGAGAAAAAACCAGAGAGCATTAGATACCCCTCCAAGAAGGATTCCTCAAGATGAATTTCAATGATGCCTCCAAAGGGAATCCGAGACCATCAGGGGGTGTTCAAGAATCATCAGGGCGAAGTGCATCTCATTTACACCTCAAACCTAACTACCTCAATGAATAGCGCAACATATCTTATCATTGAGAGCAATGTTCAATTTGAGGGAAGTGTCTTCCGTGCTCCATAGAATCCACATGCAGATACTTTTGTCCTTCCACCAGTTTGAGATTATGAGTCTACACATTCAGACTCTACTTCATATCTGAGCTCCGATATAGAGTAAGAGGATTTAGAACATGTATATGCACAGTTAGTACAGGTAGACAAGGATCCAGAGCAGAGGCCCAAGTGGGCACAAACCACTCTTTAGGATGCATGAGATCTTGTTGGGGATCCAACAGATCTCAGGAGGAATCTCTCTCAGTTCTAGAAACCTCTCTGTGTACTCACAACCATTGAGAACATGTTGCCTATGCATTTTTATGTGGCTTAGTCTTTAGACCTGCAGAGCTATTGCGAGGCTATAGGGAATCCCTTTTGGGAATCATCCATGCAGAAGGAGTACAACTCCCTTCTCAAGAACTAGACTTGGGATCTGGTTCTGCTTCCTTCATGAGGTAAGTTTGTAAGATGCAGATGGGTCTACAGGACCAAGAGCGCAACAAAGAGATAGGTTGGTAGATAAAAGGAAAGACTATTTGCCAAAGGTTTTCAATAGATCCATGGCATAGACTAAAATGAGACATTCACTCTAGTAGATAAGATGGATTCTATTCATTTGGCCCTTGCTATTGTGGAAACCAGAGGATGGGAAATCCATCAGATGGATGTGAAGAATGTGTTTCTTCACATAGATCTCTTAGAATATATTTACATGGAGCAACCACTTGACTAGAGGATTCTTCTTGGTTTGCAGGCTCAATAAGTCTCTCTATGGCCTCAAGTAGGCACCGAGAGCATGGTACACCATAATGGACTCCTACATGCTCCTACATGTTGTCCCATAATTTTGTGATATGCAAATCTGATCCAAATGTGTAGATGCTTAGGACTACTGATTCACTTCCGATTCTAGTTCTTTATGTGGATGTTCTTTTGATCACTGACTACTCGACTTCATTGATTGCTACGAAGAAGAAAATTCTACATGACGGGTTTTTTTATGATGGACATGGTTCCACTCAATCACTTCCTTTTTCTCGAGATCAGTCGGGATGCTTCAAGAATCAAGATATCTCAAGCCAAGTATGCTCAAGATATTATGGATAGATTCCACATGACAGACTGCAAGTCTTCCCCTACACTCGTCATATCTGGGGTAAGACTTGAGGATAACAGGGACGCTCCATTGGTTGACAGAACTCTATACATGCAGCTTGTGGGAAGTTTGTTGTATCTCTCCCACTCCCGACCAAACCTATCATATGCACTGGGAGCAATCTCCAGGTACATGCAGGAGTTGCATGTGTTACACTGGAAGGTTGTAAAGCGTATCCTTCGGTACGTTCAGGGAACCATCAACTATGGGATTCATTATGCATCAAGCTTTGCATTGGATCTCATAGGATTCACAAATTTTGACTAGGCAGAAGATATCACTGATCACAAATCCACATCCAAATACACTCTTAGTTTGGGTTTAGGGCCTATTTGTTGGTCGAGCAAGAAGCAGTCTTCTATTGCTCTATCTTCAACCGAGGCCGAGTACAGAGGAGTAGTTAACATTGCCATCCAAGCATTATGGCTATAGAACTTCCTTACATAGTTGGGTATTGAGTTCCACATATCGAATGTCATTTTGTGTGACAAATAGAGTATTCTCAAGTTTTGCAGGGACCCTGTGAAACAAAAACAGACAAATCGAAATCCATATGCACTGCATCATATATCTAGTCCATGAGAGGATCATTGACTTGTAGTTATGTCCTTCCTCTGAACAAACTGCTAACATATTCTCAAAGACTTTCACCGAGCAGAAGTTTCACTCTTTGCACAATCGTCTTGGAGTGAAGGACATAGTTGCTTAGCAATTGTCTTTTCTTCTTTTGATACATTGTACTTTGAGGGGGGGTTTTCCCATGAGGTTTCCTCTTTCCTCGCTTTATTTTAGTGTTCATTAGTTGCATTGTTTTTGGGTACCTAACATGGCCTTTGTTTTCGAGACCCATTCTTCATTACCCCATAACAGTGTTTGAGGGGGATGTTGGACATATTACACATACCTAGGACATTTTTCCTTATTTTCCTATCTTTATTAGTCATTATTGAGGATCTCCTATTTTTTAAGAAGCTCTCCTACATTCTAGGAGAATATTCTCTTCAGTGGACTAGTAGAGTGGAGTTATTCAAGGCAACTTTGGTTTTATCACCAAGTAACCTAATGATCATCACAATGAATGCACACTTACCTTGGGATCATCACCATGAAGGCACATTCTTTGTGCATGCTTGATCTCCTTCTCATTTCACTCAGTTCTGTCCAGTTAACTGAGGACTACATGAGTAGTTGACTAGGACTAGGTGGAAGTTAACTCCGGTAATTGTCTGTGTGTGTCTAGATCTCTCTAGACCACCATTATGGCGCATTGGCTTCTCCTCTGTTGTGCATTAGTTGAGCCATGCAGAGTATATCTTGTGTATTTTATCATTTTTCATCTCATTAATACACTTTCTTATTTTTTCACTCTTCTTCTCACCTTTGCAAGATGTGTATGTTCTTTTGCTAGCTAGATTTTTTGTGCAGGTGTTCCCCACATCTTACATGTTAGAGATATTACACACACCTAGGATATTTTCCCTTATTTTCCTATGTTTATTAGTCATTATTGAGGGTCTCCTGTTTTTTAGGAACCTCTCCTACATTCTAGGAGAATATTCTCTTCAATTGACTAACAGAGTGGAACCATTCATGATTACTTTGGTTTTATCACCAAGTAACCTCGATATCATCACCATGAATGAACACTTACCTTGGGATCATCACCATGAAGGCACATTCCTTGTGCATGCTTGATCTCCTCCTCATTTCACCATGGTTTGTCCAATTAACTAAGGACTACATGACTAGTTGACTAGGACTAGGTGGTAGTTAACTCCAGTAACTGCTTGTGTGTGTCCAGATCTCTCTAGACCACCACTATGGTGCATTGGATTCTCCTCTGTTGCACATTAGTTGAGCCATGTAGAGTATATAATGTGTTTTTTATCATTATTTCATTTGGTTAATACAATTTCTCATTCTTTCACTCCAATTTTTCTCTCTTCTTCTCACCTTTGCAAGTTCTGTATGTTCTTTTGCTAGCTATATCTTTTGTGCATGTATTCACCACATCTTACAACTTCCCCATATCAGTCTTAAGCGATGTAGACTCTTAGCTGGTAAGATCAACATGATGGCATGCCTTTGGAAGAGGAAGGGAAAAGGGTGACTTATGGGCTGCAACAACAAGGAAGCCTCGTCTTCGAAAGGCCCTGTCTGTTCCACTCGAGTTGTAAGGGATGCAACGATAACAGAGGCAAGATTTTGGGAATTTTGCTCGAAAGAGGAGATTCAGACAACAAAAGCAGTGGAATAATTGGTGTGGCTGCAACGCAAGGACCTCCTAGATAAAGAGATTGCAGCTGAGACTGACGACTAGTTGATCGACCCGGTCCATGCCAGAACCATGGAAACAAGATATTTTAGGTTTCTCCAAACTTATTGGATGGTCAAATCCATCCTAGGTTAATCCTTGCATAAAACCAAGAGAGACCGGGCAAATCTGCGACATGCCATCCATATTTTGGAGGGTAAGTTCGAGCTGTATTGGAGGTCCTAGCACGGGATTAGATTTTGAGTTACTTAGAGAGGTCAACATTAAGAGCACTGTGAGATTAGTCAAGTGGAGCAGAGTTCGCCGAGCTTGTTCAATTTCCCCATCGATGTGGATGAAAACAAGGATGAAAGAAATGCGAGGTCCCGAGCAAGCACCCCAACCCCAAGCAAAGTTCATAGGGCAAAGAAGGAACCAAGTTGACAAGCTCCTGTTTCTTTTTGTTTTTTATTCCAGGATTTAAGTTTGTATACTCTAGAACTCTATATCTAAGCTCTCCTCTCTAGCATAGCTAAGTACTCTGATAGTTTCTATGGACATGTATCTATGATAGTGGATGTAATCTTGATGAAACTCTTGAATCCCCATGATCTCAGGCAGGGTTCAAGGTCTATTCCTTTTTTGTACATTTTTGTGAATATAATATAATCCTTAACCTTTTTTAGTTAAAAAATAAAATAAAATATAAAATATAAATCTAAATACATTAAGATTTAATATAAAACATTATATATAATTGAGCGCTTACATTGCACAAACACATTATTGAATAGATGTATGTGGATAACCATATATCAAGTCCATTTTCCTTAATAAGTTATAATAGGGGTATTGTATGGTCCTATATCCATTTTTTTTTATTAAGAACAATAATTTTATCAATTTAAAATTGCATTTTCAACAAAAATTAACTAACCAAAATTAAGAAATTGGTGCCAACAATTTGATTGGTAAAGTCTACTGACGTATACATACCCCACCCCCTTTGGGTTTGAACTTGTGACCTCATAGGAGGAAACACATGTTCTTAACCATTAAGCTCACTCAAGCTGTATAAATATAATATAAAGTTAACTTTTTTTAATATAATATTTTTTTCATTTAATATGACAAAATTAATACAAAATATAAAATTAAATGATAATTTTTTTTTTAATTTTTAATAAATTCAATTTTACAAACTGATTTCTTTTATATTTGATAAATTTAAATTTAAAATAAATTTATATTAATTTAATTATTTATATTTATAACATAATAAATTATTGAAAATAATAATTATTTTCCTAAAAATATAACAAACTATTATACGGAATGATCCATTTCATTGCCACTCAGGCATACTAGGCCGTGAACTATTTATTTGATCATGTTATTATGCAACTTGCAATATATCAAACAACTCTTAAACCCTTCTTTTTAAGAAGAGATGCTCTGCACCAAACCCAACTCTTAAACCCTTCTTTTTAAGAAGAGATGCTCTGCATCAAACCCTTGTTAAATAATATTGATGGCCACCGTCTGATTTTGTGTTCGATCAAACGATCAAAAGAGAAAAAAACTTCGCGTGAATGATACGTTCGTTGGGGTTTGGTTATACCCTCTGAAACGTTTGAACCATAAGTATGATTAGCAATTTTTTTCTGAAAATGTGCAAAATACAATGTTATATAAAAAATGTACAAAATACAATGTTATATTGTACATTGGTGTAATATATAAGGGCACCATATATAAGTAGTTTTCATTGATAAGAGAATGCTATCAATACTTACCAAACCATTGTTGTGCACCTATCCTCCACCCACGAATCACAAGACTAGCCACACAACACATTTACACTCCCCATGACCTCCTCTCCTTAGAAAATTGTTTGTTCATTTTTCTATTCTCCTCCCCATTTGTCTTCCATTAACATGATTGTATTTGAGGTGTCCTCAAAAGTTTCGAATCAATGACTTTACTTACGAAGTGCCTTAACAACACACTTTTTCACCCACTACTCTATACCACAAAAACTTAATTTTTTTTAATTTAATTATATTAAATATTTATAAAAAAAATTGATAATAGATAAATTTGTTGAATTATTATCTCAAGTTCATCGGTGACCATATATTAATTCATCGTGATCTAGAATTTTTCTAAAAGTCCTTTATTAGAAATCTTGAATATTAAATATTTTGGATTTGCAAAGTTCTATTCCCAAGGTTCCACAGTTACATGTGCAAATTAAAATATTCTGGATTTTGCTTGGTCCATTAAATCATCCAGAATATCTATTTAAAGTTGCATTTTAATAAAAACTCGATCCTTTTTTTCCAAAAAAAATTAACTCGAATTTATATTGCTTATAAATTCATTTACAAAGGAGGACTGTAGTCTGTTTTGGTCAAATTGCACTAGCAATGCAGATCTAGACCTACATTACACCGCAAGTAAATAGGCATTCCATACTTGAGCATGAGAGTATAAATACAAGAGGTCGATGTCTGTCCAGCCACTACCATGTTCAAGTCCAGAGCTGGATTCAGTGCTTCAGATAGGGGCTGACAACATCATTCAAAAATATTTAAAGAGGTGATGGGGCTCTCGATCCCTTTATCACAGTGATAGATCGAGAGCCTCCCAACCACCTCGGAAAGGGCTCTCTTGAAGAGTGCATCAACAACCCTATTATGAGTACGAGAAACATGAAGAAAATTGATATTGGAGAAGCGCTGTAATAGATCTCTCGTTTTTTGCATCCAGCCTTCTAAATGTATGGAGTTGAGCCTGCACTTGTTTGAAATCCAGTCAATTATCACTCTCGAGTCACCCTGGACGTGGAGGTCATCGATAGACCAAAGAGAAGCAAGAGTGAGCGTGGTCCATAAACCCAATAGCTTTGCTTTTGTATTTGTGCCAGAGCCACAGTTGATGAACCAGTTTGTGATTCTGGACTGATGTGATTTGAAAAAGTCTCCAGCTCCGCATCTGGAGCCATTAGACTGTGCTGCTCCGTCAAAAAATGCTATAGAGTGACCCTCGGCCAAGTCAAAGGTCATAGCACGATGTGGGTGGACTCTGACCGTGGTCGATTGCCAGTTGAACGAGGCCAGAATCTTGTAGAACACCCTTGGCAAAGATGGCTTGGCATCCTCGAAAAGCACTCTATTTCTCTCTAACCAGATTTGCCAGCAATAGTGGACCACCAGGCAGGGCGGGCCCGAAATACTGGTGAGCCAACGAGGGAAGCTTTCCGTGATGGAGGAACCGCACTAGGATGACTGAAGAGAAAAGTGCTTTGTAGTCCGGTGCCAGACTTCTTTTGAAAATGGGCAAAGCATCAGGATATGAAGGAGGTCCTCGGGGGCAGATTTGCATAATAAACATATACTCGGCCCCACCCAGCCACGCCTTTGTAAAGCTTCCCAGGTGAGAAGCTTATCTTTACCTACCAACCAGGAGAATAATTTGAGTTTAAGTGGCAGCTGTAGCTTCCAAAGTTTGTTGGTCCATGGCAAACCCGGATCAGAGAAGAAGCGATTCTGAAGGGCGAGATATAAGTTTTTTGCAGTGATCAACCCCGATTCATCACCGCCGGCCCATATCAAGACATCTGGCTCAGCCCTCAGGGAAATGCCGACACTTTTAAGTGTTGTTGTAAATCGTATCCATTCTGTAGCAAGAGGTTCGCTCAAAAATAGATCACCAGTGGACAACCAAACATCTGGCAGCGGGGTCGCCTCTGTCAAAGATCTAACTTGATCAAGAGTTGTAATTTTAAAAGCCTGTAGATGGAGTCTCATCACTGGAGAAAGAATAGAGCGTTCCCCCAGTCCAAGAATTAAATCTCTGCCAAGAAGAATATCCTGGCCCTCCCCAGGCTTCCAGCGGAGCCAGTGAAGAATAATTGGAGATGAATTCACCAGTCCCTTCCAAAATGATGAGGCCCTCGTCAGCTGTACAGTTGATTTTCGGAGCCAATGTAGGAGCGTTTTTGAATCAAGATACTTATCCATGATTATATTGTGCCAGATACTGTCAATGGAGACAACTCTCTAGAATGAGCTGGCCAAGAGGGCTACATTGAATGTGGTGAGGTCCTTGAGGCCCCATCCCCCATCTCTTTTTGATCTTGAAACTGACTGCCAATTACAAAGATGTATTCTATTTTTGTCAGCGTTCCCTCCCCACAGAAAATTGAACGCTATTCTACGCAGTGAAGTGATAATCGTTGAAGGAACCTTCTCCAACATCATCCAATAGACAGCCATGCTCTGGAGAACAGATTGAACCAGGATAAGCCTTCCACCCAAAGACAGCCACTTATTGCACCAGAAGTCGATTTTCCTTTTGAAGGAGGCCACCAACCAGCTCTAGTCACCTGAGCAAGAGGCTCCCATCTTCAGATGGAACCCCAAATAGTTGAAGCCTTCACTCAGATTCATAAAGTTGAGAGGAATAGTGGCTTTGAGTAGTTGTAGTTCGGAATCGAAAACACCCCAATGATGAACTGAATACTTTGTGAGATTAATAGATAGACCCGAAACCAAGCAGAATCTCTGAAGAACTTCAAGTATACAATGCCATTCCACAGGATCAGCTATGGACATAAGCAGAACATCATCAACGAACATCAGATGGACCATCTTAATCAGTTTTGATACCTTAATGCCCGAAATTTTATGCTCGGAGAAGCTTCTTGAGAGAAGAATACTGAGTCCTTCCATTATCAAGATGAAGAGGTAAGGGGAGAGTGGACATCCCTGATGGAGTCCTCTCTCACTTTTGAAGAAAATAGTAGGATCACCATTGATCAACACCGCAATGTTAGCACTTGTAACACAAGAAAGAGTCCAATTTATAAACTTGTCTCCAAAACCCACCGCGTGGAGGACAAGCCTCATAAAATCCCAATCAATGCAGTCGAATGCTTTCTTGAGGTCCAGCTTCATGATTAGTGCCTTTAGTTTTTTCTATTTGATACTATGTAAGCATTCATGAGCAGCGCCAATAGCATCATGGATTCTTCTGCCCTTCAAGAATCCTAATTGTTCCGCGGAGAGACTCCTTCCGAGAATGGGTTTTATTCTGTTGGAGATTACCTTGGAGATAATCTTGTAAATGAGATTGCAAAGCGAGATTGGGCGGAAGTCGTTGAAAGAGATAGAACTGCTATCTTTCAGAATCAGGACCAGGAACGTTGAATTGATACCTCCAACTATCTTCCCTTTTAAGTGGGTGTCCTCCACCATTTGTAGGAGCTCCTCTCCTGCCAGATCAAAAAAGAAACAAAAAAATTCTGAAGTCCAGCCGTCTGGCCCTGGGCTTCGCTCAGAATTGAAATGAATAAGTATATCTTTGATCTCAACAATTGTGACAGGTTTAAACAGAGCTTCAGCTTCATCACCGGAAACCAATCGGGGGAAGAGACCAGTTGTTGACCCTTTATCCTGGAGATTGTGCGCACCTGTAGCTCTAAACTGTTGGGAAAAATGTGAGACAACCTCTTGCTTTATGGCTTCCTGTCCCCGAATATCTAAACCACCATTATTAATAGACCATATCAACTTTTTGTGTCTGTTGTGGCTTGCAACCTTATGAAAGAACTTGGAGTTTGAATCTCCACTTTTTAGCCATGTTGCACGGCTACAGAGCCTCCATGCAAATTCCTCAACCCTTAATAGGGAATCTCTGTTGACCTCAAGTCGCTTTAACTTATCCGACTCATCCACCGTCCAGGATAAATTAGTATATCTGTGGGTGAGTTTGGAAATCTCCGCCTCCAGCGTGAGCAAGCGACCCTGGTCTTCCATCTGTTTTAAATGGAACCAATGCTTGGTCTTGGTCTTGAGGGCCTTTAGTTTCCATACAAGTCGAGTATGTGGGTTGACCTCTGAATCGAAAAGAGGATCCGTCCAGGTCTCTTTAACCAGCTCAATATAATCTGCCATTGAGAGCCAAGAATGATTAAATTTGAACGGGGAAGGAATAGGAAGCTCGGTAAGTTTCAGCTGTAAAAGCACCGGTGCATGGTCAGAGATATAGGGGAATTCCACCCACGAAGAGGCATGACCAATAGAGGCCAATAAATTAGCAGTCACAAAAAAGCGGTCCAGCCTTCTTGCAATGGCATTCGGACCAGACCTACCATTCCGCCAGGTAGGAGAAAGAACGGTCAGTCGAATGTCCAAGAGATTATTGTTGGTAAAAATCTCTTTGTAACGGACTCCAGAAGGCTCCGACAAATTTACATCTCCCCATGATTCATCTATCTCAAAGAAGAGATTCAGGTCGCCTCCTATAATGAGGTTAGTCAATGAGAGAAGTCCACTATCCTCTAGCTGTGACCAAAAGGACGATTTTTCAGAACAGGGTCCATAAATGTTGAGTAGGGCGAACTCCAATTTTGTGGCTAAACAGAAGCCCCGTAACAGTAAACCTTTACATGACAGGGCAGGTGTTAGTGTAAAAAGACTGGGGTCCCAGGCCACCAGCAAGCCTCCGGATGTACCAATGGAGCTTACCGCCGCTGAAAACCAGGAAGGTCGGAACTGATGAACAAAATATCTAGCTTTGTGGTCTGCTGAGAGTGTCTCTTGTAGAAGGATGAGATCGGGCTTCGTACGCGCCAACAATCTTCGGAATGAGGCAGTCTTTAGGGTGCCTCCGATCCCTCTAATATTCAAAGAGAGCACGATCATTACTTTGATCTTGCCAAGGCCTTCATTGCTCTAAGGGCCTTGCCATCCAGAGTGGGCAAGTTTGTATCTGGTTGCTGAGTACTAAGAACCTCCTTCTTTTTCCTGGAACTCCGAGCTTGTAGTGGGGAAATCTCAGAAGCAATACCTCGAGACCAAGCAAATGTCTTTGTATCCACTTGTTTTGTGTTTGAAGTGCCAGCATCGGAAGGGGCAGAAATGATTTCTTTGCCTCGAAAAGTAGGAAGGTGAGGGATGGAGCTCAGGTATAAAGTCGAGGGTGAAGTGGGCCTGAGAGTGTCCAGGAGAGCAGCCTCCTCCTCAATCGGCTGACTAAAACCAGGGAGCTCTTGTGAGACTATGTGTGTATACAACGGTGGAGTTATAGAGCTGGGAAGCACAGGCGAGGTAGATGGAAAGGGGAGAGAGCTGTCGGCGGACGTATTTGGGATAAGTGAAGTTTTGTCAGTGGACAGAGTCGAGCCGTGAGAGGTGGGGACAGTCGGATCAAGAGTGGAGAGTGGAGGAAATTTGAACCTGTAACCTCCATAGTGGGAGGGAGTTACATGATGGTGACCAACCGAACCAGGCGCTTAAGCAGCCATTACTTCCTCCTTCTTGAGCATTTCAGCACTCAGATCCATACTGGATGACTCTCGAGGAACTGTGTGCTTCATGTTATGGTTAGTTTACTGAACTTTATAAACAAGCCTTTACTCCCCGTGTCTATAGTCTACTAACCAGCTTATAGAAGTAACTGTATACTGTTACCTGCACTGACTCCCAGTCCAGCTCATGCGCTACAGACCTGACGTTCCCTCCCTGACTGTCCCGGTCTCATAGACCTCAGTTTCCCACTAACTCGAATCGGCTGCATAGTCTTTTTTGAGGGGCCCTGCTTACCCCACCCACTTTGGCCTGAGCGCTTCCCGTTTAGCCGTTTACCTGACCCCATTGGCAACCTTCCCTCCGAGCTGTGAGACTTCAGACTAGCAAAAAAGTGGACAGAGTGGTCCTGCTTTTGTCATCTAGTCCAGATTGCACGCTACAGATCTACAGATCTCTGACTGTCCTTTTCTTCTTTCCTCCCTTACTATCTCGAATCGGCCGCCTTGTTTTTTTGTGGATCCCTCACGGTCTCATTGTAATGGAGTTTAAGACTGACTCCCTGATGAAACTGTCGGATGAGCTGATCTGGAAACAGGAAGGCCTATTCGAAAATGTGGACTCTTATGCAAATAATCATTCATCATTTTTAAATATTCCTTATGTACATTCTATTCCCGTCGAGACTCCCTCTGCTCCAGTCCCCCCCCAGTCTATAACCGGTGCACACAATGTCCCTATCAGTCCTGTTCCTACCCCCTCCCCTCTCCTGGACACTAGAAAAGCCTACTCGCCTACTGTTAGAGCTACTCACAAATGAAAGGTGTGGAAAGCTTCCAAGTCCACTAAGCACTTAGTGCTGGGCGACGGTGTTGGCCTCGAGGACCTTTGTAAAATGTCGACCAATGCACTGGTGGGTCGCGTCTCTTACAAAAGTTTAAGCAAACTGCCTCTGGAGGAGTGGATTCAGTCATCATGGTTACCTCTTCTAGGTTACTCTCCGAAGGTTCTCTTCCTTAAAAAAGGGTGGCTCTGTTTCATTTGTAAGACTCCAGATGATGCCTCTCTGCTACTCTCCTCCTTCTGGACCTACGGGGGTAGCAACATAATGTTGAAGCGATGGAGATTGGCCTTCAACCCTGACACTGAATATTTTCAGCACCGACACCTTTGGGTCCTTCTCCCGGGATTACCATTACATCTCTGGAATGAAGGATCATTAATAGCTATTGGAAACTCTCTTGACCAGATTATCTCACTTGATACACAGTCTCTAAAGAGCCCTTCGAGGATAATGGGCAGGGTTCTGGTTGCCATCGACATCACAACTGGATTGCCGGATAAGTTGGATATTGTTTGGCGTGGTCGAACACATCAACAGTCTCTTGACTACCTGGGACTCCCGTTCCGCTGTAACTTATGTCGGGAAACAGGCCATCTCCGACATTCATGTCCTGGTAAGTTCTCGAACCTTTGTTCTGAAGAGGATGAGCTTCGACTGAACCCACCGGACTACACTGAAGCTGACCCTTCCCTGGCATATCTAGATTTGAACCCTGCTCACAGTCCTCCCTCCCCGGAGCAGAACGTTAAACCTATTTCAAAGCTACGACACTTATGCCCGTCCCTCTACCACACACTTACTGCATCAGAAAAAGAAGACATTAATAACTTCAGTTGGCTCATCAACTCCCCTGGTGAAGAGACCTCCCCTCTCCAAAAACTCGATCCTGCTATCCAGATATCATAGTATTCTGCATGCGACATATCTAGAGAATTAAATTGTGTTTTAAAGTTTTTTCACATATCAAAACTTTCAAATTTGTTTCATTGGGTTCCTAACTTAAATATTTAAGCTAGGGGTATAAGGTTGAAGAAATCATAAATAGGAGTCCATAAAGAGTTTTTATAGGCAGGAGTTGATGCAAGAACAAATATTAGCTTAATGAATTAAACTATTAATTCAAAGTATACAAATTTTAAATTTTTCATAAAATAATTATATTCAAACTCCATGTCTAATAAACAATCAAGTTACTAAAATACTATGTGTATAATATCTATTAAAAAATATTAATATAATATCATTAAAACACAAATAAATTTATAAAAGTTAAATAAATTTAAATAGAAACTTTGAAATTTAAATATTTAAGTCAATATTTTTTTTTAAATAAAAAAAGTTGTATTTCTTGATTAATTCGTTGTTACTGTACAAAACTGAAAAGTGTTATAGGCTTGCCACCTGTTCCAATATACTAGTGGGAACCGAAACAAGTGGCTACCGTTTATACTTTCGACCAAAAATAACAACTACCACTTGCTCTGTCATTTAGTTGGAAACCAGAGCAAGTGGCAGCTGATAGTGTTGACAGGACTGTCTGGACATACAACCAAAAACAAATTATTCAAGCTAAATAAAAAACCTGAGCAGGAAGACAAGAACAAAACTCCATTTCCATGTAAGCAAGGTGCGAAGCACTGAGAAACTTTAAATATTAGGAGGGCATTTAGAACAGTAGAACCTTCCATTCAGAGAGCCGCCATGAGGAGTGTCATTGTTGGGTGTGAGTGCAAAGGGCTGCACACAAGTCAGACACCTATTTTTGACTGACGCGTTCAACAAGGCGTCGAACAACATGTTGAGTTTGTTACTAATGAGGGTGTGTCAATGGAGCGGCTCCATCATATAGCCCCTCATCTCAAAGATGAGGTCCAATTGCTCCGAACTGAAGAGACTGGGTGGACTCTGGTCACAATCTGCGTCTAGGTTGAGCAATGGGGGCTTGACTGGGCAATCTTTCGTGGGGATTTCCTCCTGGACGATGCAAGTGACACCTTCCAAGGCAGTTTATGTATCCGTTGCTGCATTGCTGGTGCTAGGGCTATCTTGGGCATCCAAAATCGTGTAGAGGAGGGACTCTAGCGGAACCTGAATTGGTTCCTCTTCCACGAAGGCCATTGGAGGCGTAGTCGGCTTCTTGATTTATTGCGTCCGAGCTATCGATAAATCCCTCTCCAAATATCGTAGGTGTCTCTACCTTGCAGCATAATCGTACCAGGAGGGTCCCCGCCTGGGTTTCCCTCTCTCACGCGGCATGATAGAGCCTTGCAGCCGAAGAAATCTGAGATTGAGGCCAGAGAAATCTGAGAGGACCATAACCAGTTCACCGAGCAGAGTGAAGAGATAGAATAGAGAAGTAGAATGGTGAATGCCATGGAAAAGTTGGAGAATTAACCAAGGGGTTGATAAGACCGCGCAATCTCCTGTACTTGTCGTCATCCCTCTACAATTAATCAATGAGAGTGTCATTAATCCTGCACGGAGGAGCTGTCCTCCCTCCCTCTGTGTGTGTTTATGGTCATCCTCCATCTAAGAATGGGCTTTGGGGTGGCGACCGACCATATTTATGCCCAGTATTGCATGGGGCTGTGTGACCTCCCCTAGGCTACGTGTCACCTCATTCAGGGAATATTTAAGTCAATATTGAAACTTTTAAATATTTTTATTTTATCAATTTTTTTTTGATGTTTTGTATTTTTTCAATAAAATAATAAAATTAAATATTTTTTGGTTGTATATTTTGAAGTCTTGCACCCACGATTGAATTCTTGAAAAGTGCATTTTTATTTAAATAACTTTGGGTTTTTCATTTGATAAGTTTGCAAAAGTTTAAATAACTTTGGCACTATACTTGACGATCCACACCACGACCACATGCTCCATATGTGGCACTACATTATACATTCGAACCACATGCAATCAATCCATGATGCACATGCACTAACATTATATATTCAAATATATTCAAGCCTCCTACAACTCATAATTCCTCGATTGGAGGTTCCACACCGTTGTGGTTCCGTTCTAAAGTAAGCAAGGATATAAACATTTGGCTTCCAGAATTGAAAGTTTAAAAAAAGAATCCCAGAGTTGAAAGTTTTAAAAAAGAATCTCAGATGTCCGTGGCCCAAATGGACATAGTTCCATCATAAATTAGCTTATCCAAGATCTCCAATTCAAGATTCCTTTGTAGTTGTAGTTCCATTACCAGTCCAGTGTTTAAGTAAAAGAGCCATCCAAGAATTCAACTTTTCAACATTCTGGATTTTAAATTATTCCAAATTTCCACCAACATGATAAATAGAGTTCCACTGGGTCAAAGTTCCTACATCTAGATCTCTTCAAGTTTTGTTAAAGGTTTAAAAAAAAATTCAAAATTCAACTCTCTTTGTAAAGAGTTAAAGTTTAATATGGTTCGTGAATCTAGATCCAAAAATGTTGAAAGCCAAATTTATAAAATATAAATTCAAATATTTGTTAAAGATAAAAAGTTCTTAAAACCCAATACCTAAAAAAAATAAAAATATATTGTTTAATAATTTAATTTTTTTTTTTATATAAATACTATTATCATTAAATTTATGAATGTTAAATTATTATCATTAAATTTATGAATGTTAAGTAATTGATTAATATAAAGTTTAATCTTTATTAAATAATTCATTCAATTTATTTAATACATATAACTTTGAAAATCCAACAAAATCATCCAAAAAAAAATATTATAACTATCAATAATTTTTTTCATCTTTATAAATTTTTATATATACAAACTATAATTTTTTTTAATAAAAACCAATTATTCATAAGATAACTCGATCATTCAAATTCTACACATTATAAATAAATAAATAAAATTAAAAACTAAATTTTAACTACTTATTATTAATTTCCTAATGCATTAGAATTTAATTACTTATTATTATTATTTTCCAAATATATTATTATTAATCCTCGTGAGCCTCTTATTATTATTTTCCAAATGTATTATTATTATTAATCCTTGTGAGCCTCTCCATGGATATCCCTACCTGCTTAAAATAACACATATATATACATTTTGTTTTTTTCAACATATTTTGATTGTAGGTTACTTTCTACATGTTTTCCAAAATTTGAAACAAAACCCTTTAATCTAATCTATGTTTGCTTTGACATTTGCTTTGACATCACAGTGCATTAGAATGGCTTATAAAATCTAGAACAATTAATTGTGTGTATTTTACATCCAATGAGAATGAGATATTTTAATTTTTTAATTGCAATTTTTTTTAATTTTAGAGTGCAATTGAATTAACGATGATTAAGAATTATGGCTTTTCTGTTTCTACAGTTACATTTTATTAAATTTTTTCATAATGAAGTGTGAATCAAGAAAAATGGCTTAGGGATTGAACATTTGAGCTACATCCAACTCTTGAGTGCTTCGATCTGGTCATGCGTTGCTAATTAAATAGAGTGTAGTGTTGTTGTTTTGCTGAATTGAACAACCATTAGCTAACAAATTTTTGGTTGATATGTTGCTTAGATAATGAATTATATATGTGTGCTTAATATGTGGCCCATATGTTAATGTTTAAGCCATTATTATAGATGTTTGCATATCATTAGATAACAATAGCATAATCCAAGATCACTGAGAAATACACAATCACAAGAGACACAACATTTATCCTGGGAAACCCTCTAGGGGAAGAAAACCCAACAAAACTTCCTTAATATAGATAGCCAATACAATGCCAAGAGATCTCTTAAACGAATACAGAAAGTCCTCTCCCAGATATGCGCCACTCTCTCTCTCCTTCTTCTCCGATAGCAGATCTGAACTTGTCTCTAAAAAATGAGCAAGTGAGTTGTATCTAAGGGAGGTGCTAGCCTCCTTTATTTATACAAGTCTGGGACGTGTGAAGTGTCTCTTCACTGGTAGGGCTGACTTCTCAAACTGGGTGGGTAAACCCACCTTTATTATATTTCTGGGCTTCTTTAATATCTGTTGGGGCCGACTTCTTATTCTGCCTATTACAATTGTCTTTTGACCAATCCGCAAAAGGGGATTTGGTCCTATTACAATAAACGACATGATCAATCCACAATGGGGATTGATCCTATGAATAATATATCAATAATAATAGGAATACTCTTTGCAGTTACATTATTTCAACACTTCCCCTTAACAAGAAGGGTATTCTTCAACAGCATCATGTGAGAGAGAGAGGACAACATCATCATCAACATCAAGTGAGTGAGAGGACAACATCATCAATATCATCTTGGAACATTGACTGGCGTATCTATAAATCATCAAAAGTTTTCTTTATCAGCAACATTGTCATTCTCAAAGGAATGCCATCATCATCTGCATCAATGTGTATTAGAATAAAAACTGATGCATCATCATCATCACAGCACAAGGCTGGCTCATCATAATACAAGACTGGCTTTACGTCACAACTGTCAAGCTGGAAGCTCAGTACTTGTCTCATCTCATCGTCTTTCTTTACATCATAGGACTCAAGCTGGAAGCGAGATACTTGTCCTGCTTTACGTCACAACCATCTGGTCGGAAGCATGATACTAGACTGGCTTTATGTCACAGCGATCCAGCCGAAAGCTCAGTGCTAGTTTCATCATATCATCTTGCTTTACGTCTAACAACTAGGTCAGAAGCAAGGAACATCTCTTCTTGCTTTACGTCTGACAACTAGGTCAGAAGCAAGGTACATATCTTCTTGCTTTACGTCTGACAACTGGGTCAGAAGCAAGGAACATCTCATCTTGCTTTACATCTGACAACTCGGTCAGAAGCAAGGAACACCTAATCTTGCTTTACGTCTGACAACTCAGTCAGAAGCAAGGAACATCTCATCTTGCTTTACGTCCGACAACTCGGTCAGAAGCAAGGAACACATCTCATGTTGCTTTACATCTGACAACTGGGTTAGAAGCAAGGTACACATCTCATCTTGCTTTACATATGATAACTTGGTCAGAAGCAAGGAACACATCTCATCTTGCTTTACGTCTGACAGATGGGTCAGAATCAAGGTACACGTCCTACTTTACGTCACAACCACAAGGTTGGAAGCAAGGAATATCTCATCATAGTAACTACTCCCCCTTTTGAGGAAGGTCCTTTCGGACTATGCCAAGCTTATCTCGGAAGTACTCAAATTTCACATGAGACAGGGGCTTGGTTAACACGTCAGCAACCTGTTCATCCATACTAATGCACTGGAGCTTTAAGGCTCCTCTCTGTACCATGTCATGGATATAATGATAACAGATCTCTATGTGCTTCGACCTATTGTGAAATACATGATTCTCTGTCATTTTTATGCAGCTCTGGTTATCACATAGAATCAAGGTTTCTCTCATCTCTAAGTCAAATAGGTCGGTCAACAACTTTCGAAGCCACATAGCTTCGCAGCTAGCAGAACATGCAACAATGTATTATGCTTCCGCTTTGCTGAGAGCAATGCTAGATTGCTTCCTACTCTGCCACGAGATCATAACTAATCCCAAACTGAAACAACATCCTGAAGTGCTTTTCTTGTCAGAAACACTTCCTTCCCAATCTGCATCAGTATATCCACTCAATGTGAAATCATGATCTCCATCATAGCTGAGACCATAATCTATTGTACCTTTAAGGTACCTCATCACATGTTTTGCAGCCACTAGGTGAACATGTCTGGGTTCTATCAGAAACTGACTCAAGGTGTTCACGACAAAACAAATGTCTAGTCTGGTGTTCGTCAGGTACATCAACGATCCAATAATCTGTCTATACAGTGTGGCATCAATTAATTCTGATGAAGTATCGACCAACAGCTTTAGCTTCACTTCCATGGGTGTATTCATGGGCTTGCATTCCAACATGGTGAATTTCTTCAAGATTTCGACCGTATACTTCCCTTGGTTAAGGAAGATCTTCTCAAGACTCCGCCATACCTCAAGACCTAAGAAATAATGCATTAGGCCAAGGTCTTTCATTTCAAATTCCGAGGCAAGTCTCCTTTTACATTCAGTGATGAGATTTTTTTCTCCAATTAAGAATAAGTCATCCACATATAGCAGTTAGATTACTGGCTCATTATTCATGATTTTGAAGTAGAGATTTGAGTCTGCTTTACTCTTGGTAAAGCCTAAGCTCGTCAAGAAACTATCTATATGGCCATACCAAGCTCTGGGAGCTTGCTTCAATTCATATAAGGCTTTCTTCAATCTGCAGACATGAGACTTCCTGTCTTCAACCTCAGATCCTTGAGGTTGCTCTATATACACTTCCTCTTTGATAACACCATTTAGGAAAGTTGTCTTCACGTCCATCTGGTTCAACTTCCACTTCATCTTAGCTGCAAGAGCTATGATGGTTCTAATTGAAGTGTATCTAGCCACATGAGTGAATGTCTCTTCATAGTCATTGCCTTCCTTCCGGGAAAAGCCACGAGCGACAAATCTTGCTTTATACTTCTCAATACTTCCATCAGCAACATGTTTTATTTTGAAGAGCCATATGGAGGATACCATATCTTTATTCTTCGGTCTGGGAACTATTTCCCATACTTCATTCTTTATTATGGATTGGTATTCCTCTGTCATGGAATCTGCCCATTCTTTCCTTTGAATGGATTCTTCAAAATAGGTAGGCTCCTCTTCTTTGAGATCACACATCAAAGCTGTATAACTGGAGAATGGCTTTGGTCTTTTCACTTGTCTCATATTTCCTTGGGGAACATCGTACTTCTCTCTATCTTGAATAAGCTCTCTAGCCCAAGCTGGCTTTATTTTATGGAGGATCGTCATCTGAGGAGGTTCTTGCACTTCTACTATATCATGGTGTTCTAGAAGTTCCTCATCATAGGAAGTTACGACTTCTCTCACTGGTTCTGCAGCTTTGGGAACCTCCCTCATTGCAGTATTAAGGATGACGGGTTCCTCTTCATATACCTCTTCAAGCTGGCATAGTTTAGATTTCTTGAGCACTGCATCTTCATCAAAGGTCACATCCCTTCTGATCTCAATGTGATGTTGACCTTATATAGATTCTGAAGGCCTTGGAGACCTCACAGTATCCCACAAATATTCCCTTCTTTCCTGAAGGGTCCAACTTGTTTCTCTTTTCTTTAGGTATATGAATAAACACTGGACAACCAAATATTTTGAGATGGCTTACCTTTG
>ML802675.1:86598-113334 GCA_009831015.1 Picea engelmannii | reverse complement strand
GGGATATTGGTAATCATCACCAAGTGTCACTTTCTGAGAAAACTTCTTTTCTGAGATACAAGAGAGAATATTTCTTTGTCCCGTCATGTGCTTGGATGCACCACTATCAATGAGCCAAGTGTCCTCTCTAGGTGTTACAGATCTTGAGAGGGTCGACATCAAGATATTGTCTTTGATTTGCTCTCTTATAATCTTTGTGGGTGGCTCCTCATCTTCGACTACATGGGCATGGAGCCTCTTATGTTTTCTCTTGTATTCTTCTTGTCTGGTTGGACAAAACTTCGCAATGTGTCTTATCTTGTCACAATGATAGCATTGTACAGATGAGTAGTCTCTTTCCTTTCGTTGTCCTCTCTTCTGAAATCTCCTTGGATGAGATTCTTTATGATTGAATTTATTTGGTTGTTGAGGCTCTTTATGAGTCTCCTTTTGGAAGTAGGGTTTCTTGCTTCCTCCTTTGGTGTGAGTAGCTAGGGATTGATCATCATCCCTTGCTAGTAACACTTCCCGATTCGTTACTCTTGTTTCTTCTTGGATGCATTCTTCCCATAGACTGTCAAACTTTAGTTTCTCCTTTCTGGCACATATCATTTGGATGAAAGCATCCCAAGGTCTTGTGAGACCATTTAGGGCTGTCATTATGAGTTCGTCTTCATCTATGGTATCTCCAATAGCTTCTAGCTGTTCTTTGATTTCAGAGATTCTGGAGAAGTATTCCCGAATCATTTCTCCTTTCTGCATGCTTGTATTCTTCAGTTGGGTTCTAAGATTCATATTCCAATTTATGTTCTTTCCTTCATATAGTCTGGTCAAGGCATCAAACATTTCTTTTAGAGTCTTCTTATATGACACATAAGGAATCAGGTGGTCTTTGATTGAATCTGCAATGATTCTTTTGGCCCTTATTGTGTCCTTTTGATGCTTTGCCTTTTCTGCAGCATCATCGAGTTCCGATACTTCTTCTTTGACGAATATTGCTAGGTCATTCTCTTCAAGAATGAGGCCAATCCTATACTTCCAGGCACAAAATTTTTCCAATCCTTCTAACTTGTCAACAAGCTTAACGCTTGTAGACATCTTTACTTGGAGCTAGGAAAATGACCGAAAAATGAAAGTGCTCAAAATAAAAAACTGAACTTACCAAGAGGTGTGCTTGGCTGAGGCAAGTAGCTTGGTGTGTTTAGATTTGAGAAAATCCAACTTATGCTCCTTCAAATTTGATCTGCGAATTTTTGGACTGGTGCTTTTGGTACCTTTGGTACTTCTAGTACTTCTGGTACACTGGTTTTCTCATACTTCTGGTACTTTGTGAAACTAGGGTTTCACTTTCCGGGAGATCTAGCCACTGAAAAGGTGCGTTGAGAGTGCCAAGATGATCCTTAGGGGAGGGCACACTTTTCTAGATGGTTTCAGGGCTGAAAATCTTCACCATAAAAAAACCCTAATTTTCATGTATGGTAACAGTGATGTTTTTCACTTGTGAAAGATGCTTCCTTCAGCTTGGCTCTGATACCGTGTTAATGTTTAAGCCATTATTATAGATGTTTTCATTTCATTAGATAACAATAGCATAATCCAAGATCATTGAGAAATACACAATCACAAGAGACACAACATTTATCCTGGGAAACCCTCTAGGGGAAGAAAACCCAACAAAACTTCCTTAATATAGATAGCCAATACAATTCCAAGAGATCTCTTAAACTAATAAAGAAAGTCCTCTCCCAGATATGCGCCACTCTCTCTCTCCTTCTTCTTCGGTAGCAGATCTGAACTTGTCTCTCAAAAATGAGCAAGTGAGTTGTATCTAAGTGAGGCGCTAGCCTCCTTTATTTAAACAAGTCTGGCACATGTGAAGTGTCTCTTCACTGGTAGGGCCAACTTCTCAAAATGGGTGGGTAAACCCACCTTTATTATATTTATGGGCTTCTTTAATATCTGTTGGGGCCGACTTCTTATTATGCCTATTACAATTGTCTTTTGACCAATCCGCAAAAGGGGATTTGGTCCTATTACAATAATTGACATGATCAATCCACAATGGGGATTGATCCTATGAATAATATATCAATAATAATAAGAATACTCTTTGCAGTTACATTATTTCAACACCATATTCATGGAAAATGCCTTTCAACAACACACGGTTGTGATCTGTTAGTGGCCCGTTGTAAGATACTATGCATGATCAAGTATGGATTACGGTACATGGACGATGTCACATGAAAATGGTGAATTTAAGGTAGTGTAAAGGTACAAATAGATTGTTGCTCAAGAATAACTAGCTATATTTAAGCTTAAGAAGTGTCAAGTTTATAATATTGTGGCTTCTCCTCACCAAGTGGATGCATTCATCTTTGTTAAATATGTGAGTTGAACTTAGAGATTGAGAAAAAAGGACGAAATTCCATTAGAGATCATGCAGTGGAAGCGATTGAAGGTTTCTTGTTGCAGACATCCAAAATACAGATTTCCAAGAAAGGAGAGAGAAGGTTGAAGATCTGGATATTCGATATTTGGAATTCGGCTTTTATTTAAAATCTTATTTTTAAGAAATCCTGAATCTCTAACAATCTAGATTTACTTAGCTTCACATTACAGTTATGTAATATTTGTTAAAAGGTTGAAGCTATGGCCTGGGTCCCTCAAGCACATCAAAAGTTGTGCCATTTGACCACTTAGAGTTAAGGTTCCGTCTAAACGTGGGTTCCTTCACATCCAAGCATTCAACTTTTAGAAAAGTGAAACATATAGAGTTTTCTAGAATCAGATGTATCAAACATCCAGATTATTGAGAAAGATGCACATCCAGATTTTTATTTATCTTGATTCCCAGATATCAGAGGTTTCACCCTCCTAGTTCCATTGAAAGGAGATCAGGAGTTATTCTACCCGGATTATCCACCACCTGACTTGTCGACAAGAGAAAAAATGTCTTTATCAACAACTAGGATTACCCCTAATAAGAAGTCCCGATTAGACCTCTCACCGTTTGAAATAGGGAACCCATATGGATTCTGGACCGGTATCCATTTTTGGTTTTGGGGTTTATAGGTTGCGGCCCGGTCCACCGATGAAGGTTTCTAAGCTAAGGAATGAAATGCAACTAATATAAGATGCACACATCCAGACGAAACTAAAGTAACCAAAAATCTAACATAGAACCAACCATTCTCCTGTCAATGGCCTGGGAAATAGTTCACACAAATGAAAGACAAAAATGTGAATAAATAACTGCAAACACAAAATATTCTAGCATTTAAACAATCATTTACAATGCTATGCCCATGAATTTAGACAAATATCCAGGTGAAGAATAGAAATAATAATGCAACGACCATACATGAGAATAGTCTACAATATGAAGTACATCCTTACACAACCCGAGTGTTGAGAAAAATGCAAAGGAATAGACCACAATACATCCAACACGAGAATCAAAATTCTCCATAAAATAGCTTGGCTAAATCGACTTGTCCTCATTAAAAGTTTTAGTAATAGTACATGAAATCTCCAAGAACCAAAAATCTCCTAAATTAGATACAATCCTCGTATTTATTGATATTCAACTTGACTCTTGGCCTTCTGCCTCCCCCACATGACTTTCCATTTACAAACTTTTGTCATTATCCACTTTGTAATGATGAGAGAACAAGGACAACAAAAATGTTAATAATTTACTGTATTATATGTAGTTACATTTCAAATTTGTCTTTTAGTGCTAGTGGGCCATCCTAGATTTTGGCTATAGTGCACCTCACCCACCGTGATGATTGGCCTCAACATTGGGAAACTCTTCTTCCTCCAAGTTTGATATTTGACCATCATGGGATTCGTAATTCTTCTTCGACTATTTGAGTCTAATTCCCTTTCGTTGCTTCTCTATTGATGCAACAATTGTTGTTGTTGTTGTTGCATGCTTATATATTGCTTTGATGTGTAGTTGTTGTGCCTTCATGGTTTTCTCCCCTCACATGCTACCTATCTGGATTGTTGATTATGATCTTTCTTTAGCATTGGTGCCTAGCACCATTCAACACACAATAATGAGTGACCATGGAATAATATTGAAATAAATTTTCAAAACCACACATTTGAACCTATAGAACTAAAACATTAACTAAGTGAGATTTCATATACGCTTCCTTGAGTTTGGTTCATGGTTCCTCTACTCTTGGCTGAAGTATTATGTTCTTCGAGGCTTTTGCCAATGTGCTAGATATTAATCCTAAAAATGTGAACAATGGGTGAGGAATCTCTGGAATCATATAATTGTGAAGTTGTATATCTCATAAATTCCTTTCCAACAGTATAAGGAACACATGAAACAAGTATCAAAGTCAAAATTTACGAGCAAAGTACAAAATTAAGTTTTGTAGGGTCCTACTCATGTGTCAACAAGAAAAGAATGAACTCTTGTATCAACAAGAAAAGCATGAACTCATGTGTTGAAAAGATAAGAACGAAATCTCCTATGTGTCGACAAGAAAAGCACGAAATCCCTATGTGTCGGAAAGATGAACATGAACTCTCCTATGTGGTGGCAAGAAAAGAATTAACTCCCCTATGTGTCGATAATAAAAACATGAACTCCCTTATGTGTTGGCGAGAAAAGCACAAACTAATGTGTTGGCAAGCAAATCACAGACTCTTGTATCAACAAGATGAGCACGAAATTCCCTATGTGTCAAAAATATGAACACAAACCCTCCTATGTGTCAGCAAGAAAATCATGAACTCCCCTATGTGTCAGAAAGAAAAGCATGAACTCACATATCGGTAAGAAAATCACAAACTCTTGTATCGGTAAGATTAAAGCACAAAATCTCATGTGTCTCGGCAAGAAAAACATGGATTCTTGTATCGGAAAGGTAAGCACAAACTCCCATATGTGTTGGCATGATGAACGTGAACTATCCTATGTATTGGAAAGATGAACATGAACTCTCCTATGCAGGAAGACAAATTGAAAATTTTCCAAGTGTCTTTTTTAACGACAAGAAACAACAAAAGCTTGAGTTCAAAAGTCCATAACTTTCTCATACGATGTCCGATTGAGGCACCATTTTTTTGAAACATGGAGAGCACAAGGAGGGGCTTCTATTGAGAGACCTTATAACTTCATTCAAGAGTTTGAGTAGATTCATATTTAATGAAGGTTACAATTAACGATGCTTGCTTGATGGGAAATCCTTGGTGATCGTTCTGGAACTTCTGGACCTCTAATTTCGATTTCGTCAGTGGTGTTGGAATTGTAATCCCGTAAAACATGCATCTAGCATGTTTTAGGAATGAAAAATCCACTTTGACCACTCCCAAAAATTGTGAGCAAAGATGTTTTTTAATGAAAGTTTAGACCCCGTTCTCGCGACTTCTTTTCCCGAATTCAGTTTTGTCAATTCATATGGCATCTATGTTATATAGGCTCTTAATCCATACATTATAACTAAAGTCATATGTCAGTGGCTGAGAAATATTATCCCGTCAAAACAACCAATTGATGTTTGGAGCACTTTCCACTGAGTATGTGACAAGAGTACCAATTCTTCTCTGAGAAGCAATTCAGAGTCAACCTATGTTATGCAAATGTTGTAATTAACCAACCTAACAATAAACAACACTTTCATGATTAAGGTTAGTCATAAAATCAAGAAGGCGAAAAACATGTACGATGGTATGGTATGCATAATGAAATTTGTTTGTGACACACATAGACTCAATCACGACTGCAACATGAAGTGGATTAGGCAAGGTAGGCAATCAATCATCAGTTATCGAGTCAGGCATGGAGTGTTTAATTATTGGAAATGATAAGAACCTAACTAATGGGCGCAACGAGAAGGATCTGAGCTGGAGAAGAATATGAGAGGCATCAAGATGAAATCATGTCTTGTAGATATAGTCTATGTTGACGAGAGAAAGAATATCACTATTGATATGCTTAGTGTCAATGAGGGGTCAACATCTTTCAGCTAGCACATCAATGACATAAGACATAAACTTGTGAACAAACACTGTGCATCGGAGGGAAAGAAATGAAGCTTATCGTTATGTGATGTATCGACGAAGATGAGGGGATCTATGCCGATGTATATCAATGGTCGGAAGCAGATGAAGTGTCAGTGTATCGGTGTTCAATTACTGATGGGTGTTGGTGTATCGGTACCCATAAAATGGTCGATGTCGATACACGAGAAAGTAGCAAAATAAAATGTCTAAGTGTTGGCCCTTCCTTCATATCGACGATAGAGAGAGCATTTCCATCGGTGTGTCAATGAAGATATAACTAACTCACTAATACTTTCTTTATCGGTGAGGAAAATATTAACCTCTTGATATAGCTAGAATCAATGGGTTAGAAGTTAGAAAAAACTTTGAGTGGAATTTTGAGAAAGTATATCGGTGAAGAAAAACCTAAGTCACCGATATGGGCCATATCGGTGGAGGAAGAAGGATGTTCGTCAATATAGCCTGTATTGGTGAGGAAAAAGGATGCTCCCTGATACGCACTATATCAGTGAAGGAAAGAGGAAGCTCTTCAATATATAGTGTATCAATGAAGGAAAGAGGAAGCTTGCCAATATATATTGTATTGACGGGCCAAAGTCTTCTTTAAAATCATTGAAATGGTAAAATATAGAGAGTGAGAAGAGAGAATTGGTATTTTACATTTGCATGAGAGAGTCTTAGTGGCTTTCTAGTAGAAAATTTTAGTAGGGGGGGCAATTTCTTCTCTTTGGGAAAGGGTAAAAGAAGAAATTAGGGACGATGTTGTGCTGACACAACAAATGGTGACACAATAGGAGAAGTCAAATATCTGCTAGTCTTCCCTAACTTATGAGGAAAAAAATGTAGAGGGTCATATAATTACTTTTACGATAAGAAATTTCAAAATTAATGTGCAACAATTACTTGAAAGATTCCATTGTGGTGGGCTCACTAGTGATGCTTGCATGTTGGCAAGTAGAGCTCATATATTGTAAATAGAGGATGAATGATGGTGAGATTTATTTATTTTAAATGCGTCGATGATTCAGGTTGGTATCTCCGTCATGGGGCTAATATAATCTTGGGATATAAATAATTTTCACTAGGCGCGTACATATATCTCTCAAGTGTTTCTCCACTGTCTACAAGTGTCCACAGCCTCAATAGAGTCACCATGGAATCACAAACCTTGCTTTGCTGCCAACGACGTCCATAGCCATAGTGGACATATCTACATGTCCCTTAATTTGGTCAAGCTTTCTTTCCCATTCCTTCCTGGTTTATTTAATGTATGCTTAGAATCCAGTGGATGGAGAAATCAATGGCCTTCATTTAGCCTGATAGGGTATGGCTACCAGATATTGATACTTACTTTGTATATTTGTTGCACCTTGCTAAATAAGGTTATCTCTTTTGATTTTCAGGCTTTAGATTTTGACACTTCACCTTTCACACAAACATATAATTAGTGTGTGGATGGTTCCTCATTACATAGGATCCACTCACCAACTAACATGAAATAATGACTATTGATTAACTACTATGTTAAGTCATGGTCTGATTGTTATCACAATATTTCAAAATAGTTTCGATTCATGCTTGAAGACACTGCTAGTTCATCTTATGCTCTAGGAAAGAGATGGAAGATGATTGGAGCCTGTTTCCAGTGCAAAGGTGCTGCATGTATGAGACATCGGCTACGGGATATTAATATGGCATCAAATATAATCAAGAATCATAAGACAAAAAAAATTTAGAAAATGAACTCCCTCCATGGGAAAAGATGACGAGGAATGAAAGAGAGCAATCATATTTAGAATTAGGAGACAAACTAAGCTTGAAACTTGTTGCAATTGAAAAATGAAAATGATGATTAAAGATATACAGTCAACAAGGGAGAGTATACTAAAAAATAAATCATAATGTCAATGTTTCCAACAACTTTAAGAATGTTCATGCATCCTAACACATCAAATAGTTTGTAGCCTCTTGAAAATACTAATCCTTGTGAAATATTATATGCATATCATTTCATTTAGATGGGATTTGGTGATAGCATTGGCTGAGAATTGCATCTCTCATCATGATTTTCTGAAAGCTATCAGCTCAACTTTGTAGCCTTGTGCTTTAGGGAATAAGGGCTTAAAAGAACTTCCATTTGTTACTCATCATATGGTATGCTCCAGCCTTGCAATATCTCAAGGTTTCAAAAATATATGCACATAATCTGAATCTCTACAGGTTATGAAACTTATTCTACAGCGTAACATGCTTATCCCATCACAAATCCAAATCCAACACATGATATCAACCGGGTATGCATACCTACATGGAAAAACTGTTTAAGAACTTAGGTTGTTTTATCCCAAAATTCTCAGAAAATACTCAAAACAAGGATGTGCAGAGAATTAAAAGGAAAAATCTTGAAAATAAGATCACGAATAAATTTCTTAGGTGACATGTCTCGTGATCGTGTCAATTTTTTTTTTAAACCACTTGTCTTCCTCGAGTTGTGTCCTTCTTTTTAGGAGAGCACATACTTCCATGATTGAGATATGCATACAGTTGAAACATAAATAACATCAATAAAACTAGTGACCATTTATGCAGATTGCTTTATTGTCCATTTTCAAACATAATTTTTAACCAGTTAGAAAATCTAACCAAAAGCAATGTTGAATAAGATAATTCCCTCCCAGAAAACATGTTCACAAAGATCTCACAACATAAACCATAAGTAAATTTTGTATTTGGAATGGCATGGGCCACTAAACCAAAAATATATGCTTTGAATAAGTGAGGAACCATACATATTTGGACGCATGAAATCAAATCCTGAAACTTACCAGTTCTTGTTTCCAAGAACCCAGTGGAGAGGTGGAATCAACTTAGCTTGGATACTCGTCTATTGAGTGGAATTTCCCTTTCACACATCACATGAATTTCTCTGTGATGACCACCAGTTCCACCTTGAAGTAATGAGACATCGACGGTGAGATATTAATATGTCATCAAATATAATCAAGAATCATAAGACAAACAAAATTTAGAAAATGAATTGCCTCTAGGGGAAAAGATGATGAGGAATGAAAGAGAGCAATCATATTTAGAATTAGGAGACAAACTAAGCTTGAAACATGTTGCAATTGAAAAATGAAAATGATGATTAAAGATATGCAGTCAACAAGGGAGAGTATACTAAAAAAGAAATCAGAATGTCAATATTTCCAGCGACTTTAAGAATGTTCATGCATCCTAACACATCAAATAGTTTGTAGCCTCTTGAAAAGACTAAACCTTGTGAAATATTATATGCATGTCATTTCATTTAAATGGGATTTAGTGATAGCATTGGATGAGAATTACATCTCTCATCATGATTTTCTGAAAGCTATCAACTCAACTTTGCAGCCTTGTGCTTCAGGGAATAAGGGTTGAAAAGAGATTCCATTTGTTACTCATCATATGGTATGCTCTAGCCTTGCGATATCTCAAGGTTTCAAAAATATATGCACATACTCTAAATCTCTACATGTCATGAAACTTATTCTATAGCGTAACATGCTTATCCCATCACAGATCCAAATCCAACGCATGATATCAACCGGATATGCATACCTACATGGAAAAATCGTTTAAGAAATGAGGTTGTTTTATCCCAAAATTCTCAGAAAATACTCAAAACAATGATGTGAAGAGAATTTAAAGGCAAAATCCTGAAAACAAGATCATGAATAAAGTTCTCAGGTGACATGTCTCATGATCATGTCAATTTTATTTTGAAACCATTTGTCTTCCTCGAGTTGTGTCATTCTCTTCAAGAGAGCATAGACTTCCATGATTGAGATCTGCATACAATTGAAACATAAATAACATCAATAAAACTAGCGACCATTGATGCAAATTGCTTTATTGGCCATTTTCAAACACAATTTTTTAACAGTTAGAAAATATAACCAAAATAAATGTTGAATAAGATAATTCCCTCCCAGAAACCATGTTCACAAAGATCTCACAACATAAACCATAAGTAAATTTTGTATTTGGGATAGCATGGGCCACTAAACCAAAAATATATTCTTTGATTAAGTGAGGAACCATACATGTTTGGATGTGTGAAATCAAATCCTAAAACTTACCAGTTCTTGTTTCCAATATCCCAATAGAGAGGTGGAATCAACTTAGCTTGGATACTCGTATATTGAGTGGAAGTTCCCTTTCACGCAACACATGAATTTATCTGTGATGACCACCAATTCCACCTTGAAGTAATGCATTTGAGATCCAATTTGTTGATTTGTTTCTTAGCAGTTAGATTTCATTGTTCTTGAGTCATAATGCTCTTTCCCGACTGAAAATGTTCATTAAATAGTTGTCGTCAACACTCCTTCAATTGTTATCTCCTTGAACCAGGGGGTAGATCATAAATGGTGGGATTCGAATAGGTTCAATATCTAAAATTGAGGTAAGTGTCCACATCATACATGTAAATGAAAATTGAAGAGTAAGGTTGCATGTAGCACTTTTCTCTCGAAACTCCCTTGAGTATGGATTTGTAGATCAATCAGTGATACTTATGCAAGTGAATGTGTAGCCCGTTGTCTGATTTGTGTTTTGTGTGTTTGGTTGAGTTTTGAAAGATTATTCTCGATGAACCTTCCAAAAAATTATTTCCAAAAATTTGTAGACCGGTGCCTTTCATTGAGAGTTTCTAATGCAGGAGCATCACCATCAACGTCTAGAGAGGTTGAGTGGAGGACAAATCAACACCCAACGCACACATTCAAATTGTTTTGGATTTTGATGAGAGCGCGCCATTTTGATGTTTTGAAAATATTGTAATTAAAGTCCTTTAATGTTTGGAGGCTTGAGCCATTGTATAAGATCGTGGAAGATTTTAATTCCTTTAATACCTGTAGGATTATACAGATTTTGAGCATCAACTCTATCTAGATTGTAAATGCTCATTTAATTGTAATAAGCCTTAGTAGGTGGATGCTTTTATTGTGATAGGAAATCACTTAGGTAGTCCGGAAGGAAGGCTCGAGAAGCCCCTTGTGTATAAATATATGTATTGTATGCCCAAATGAGGCTGCTGGAGATTATTGTATCTTTGTTGTTGAATATTGATGTTGAGAGCAGAAGCACAGAGCTACAAAAACTCTTGTACATGTTTTCTGAAGTAATATAATAGAGGAGAAATTATTCAAGTCTCTGAGTTCACATATCTCTGAATTCATTGGGTGATATAGTGTTTTTTTATTTCTGTGTTTTATATGCTTGTGTGTGCATTTCATGGTTATATGAATGAACCTTTGATGTTTTATAAGTTTCAATTGTTTCTCTTATGAGGTATGGTGCAAGGAGTGCACAGTTCCACGTAAGGAGTGCGAAGGAAGAGTCGTTAGAGACTCAGTGGCTCAAAAGGGATAACGTGAATATTTTCATAGTGAGTGCAAGGAGTGCACAGATAATTAGTGGAGTATAGAAGCTCGATAAGACCCATGCAAGGTGTGCACAGGGCCGACACTTATCCAATTATTGAAAGGGTTTCAAGGTGAGCAAGCGCAAAGAGTGCGTTGGAGGAATTTTTGAAAATCTATAAGTCTGACAATATTTTGAAGGTTCAGGCGAGCGCAAGGAGGGCGCCTAAGGTCCAAATCATCTTGGGAGAGAAATATCGGGAGAAGTAGCGCAAGTGTGTGACAGAGCCTAAGTTCCTTTGGAGTTAGCAAAGGTCAGGGGAGATAATGTGAATAAGTCCTTGTAGGAAGGATTCAATTGGTTTGGAGGTCAAGCGGACGAGATCCACTCGAGGAGGAGTTAAATCTTTCCTAGCTGTTAGATCTGGGAGAGCAGCGTTGGTGTTAACCCTGAAATTCCTTTGGACTTCATGAGTTCATAAGTTATTGAGTTTATTTCCTGGAGGAGACGAGGTTCCTGAAGTCCCAGGATCCGAAGTGAATCTAGACCATTCATCAGCAAGGACATGTGTCCATAGATTAGAAGTTGTCTGGAAGCCCGACTATCCAACAAGTAGGAGGCGTTGAAGTGTAAGTGTGCGGAACTCCTAAAGTTCCAAAACCCAGAGATAATCCCAGTCGTTGGCGCGAAGAACCACGTGTCAACAAATCTTGGAGTTCGAAGATTCGACACAACAAAGGAAACTAGATGTAAGTTAGTTTGGGTCGAGTTTTCTTGAAGGCTGGAGAAAATCACAACCGTCCATTGGTGTGGATGTGTGGACTGTAGATTGAGACCCTTCGTGAGTTCACTAGTTTGACACTTCGGAGGATTTGAGGAGTTGTAGCAGCTAAAAGATCTGAATCCCAGAGCACAGAGTAATCGAAGACCGTCGATCTGAGGTAATCTTTGAGCATTCGATTTGCTAGTTCAGAATTTTGCATTCTAGAAGCATCATGTGTTGGAGTGGGTAAACCACCTAAAGGATGAAGTCTTCGACCTATTGCAAACCGTAAATCATGGTGGGTATTATGAACCATTGATTCTCTCCGTGTTCAGATATTCACCATTTCGACATTCACAATATTTATAGTGAGTTTTTGTTGGAACTCTCAAAACCCAGAGTTTCGAAGTCCTGAATTCTTTGGTAATGTGAAGGTTGGCCCATGGTTTTGGCTCGGGGTCACGTGGAAGACTCCGTTGGAGTATCAGGACCCTCACAAATTTGATTTCACTCATGGGAAGAAATGAAAACGCCCGTGGATAAGCATTTCGAGGGCTCAATAGGATCCTGAGAGCTAATTCAGATCCTCAATGTAAACAATCCTAAACCAAGAGGTCGTGCGAGCCCCATGAGGTGGTGGGGGTTTGCATCAAGTGGTATAAAAGCATAAGCAAGAAATTTGTCTGTAGATAGTAGGAAAAAGAAAGAGATTTGTCTAGTATCATCAAGTGGTATAAAGTGAAGGGAATTAAACTCCGTTTGAAAGAAAGTTCAAAACCATGCCGCCAAGAAGACGCAGAGATAAACTAGTGGTCATTCCATCCATGGAACATGAGATGAGACAACTTCATGCAAGGTTGGACGCCATGGAGACAACACCGGGAAGGGAACCTGAAGGTGATGATGTCAGTGAAGATGTTGAAGCAGAAGAAGTTACAGAAGAACAAGCTGTAGAGGAGTGACTGCTAAGAGCTGTTGTTAAAATGGGATCCAGAGAAAAAATGGAAGTCCCGGTGTATGAAGGTAATTTTGTGGAAGAATTGATCGACTAGATAAGTACTTCAATTATGAGGATATTGACGATGAGAATAAGGTGAGGCACTCTATGACCAGATTGAAGGGACATGCAACAATATGGTGGGATGAATTGCAAGCTGAAAGAAGATGCAAAGGTAAGTCCAAAATCAAGAGTTGGGATAGGATGGTCGCTAAGTTGAAATCTAAGTTCATACCCAAACATTATCAGATAAATCTGTTTAGGAAGTTACAGAATTTAAGACACAAAGGTTTTTCGGTGAAGGAGTAAACCGAAGAATTTTATAAGCTGAATATAAGAGAAGGACATAGAGAGAAGGACTAAGAAAAAATTTCCAGGTATATAAATGGCCTGAGATATGAGATCCAGGATGAGATAAACATGTTGACCATGAAGACTGTGGAAGATGCTTATCAGGTGGCACTGAAAGCAGAGGAAAAATTGGCAAGAAAACAGAGTCATAGGAATAGAGGAAAAAGTCCTAACAGATGAAGATGAATTGTTCGAGAGAAATTCCAAAATCCCATAGCAGAAGCTGGAAAGTATCATAATCAAACAGAAAGAGGCGGAAACTATGGAGGAAGAAGTTCTTTTCCCCAAGGAAGAGGAAGAGGCAGAGAAGGAGAAGTGAAGTATTATGCTTGTGGAAAGACAAGGCATATGTCTTAGGAATGTCCTGAGAAGAAGAGTGCAGAAGGTGGAGAAGCTAACATTTCTGAAGCACAAAAGAGGAATATGGAGGCAGAAGCAACGAAAGAAGGAACATCGCTCATGATGAGGAAAGTTGTTGTGAAACCAGAAAAGGAGGTAAGAGAACCAGTCCAGAGGAATAGTCTGTTCAGAACTGCTTGCAAGACCAAAGACAAGGTGTGCAAGGTGATTATAGACAATGGAAGTATTGATAATTTAGTATCAACAGAGATGGTGGAAAAGATAAAGCTGTACACAACTACACATCTGCATCCATACATGGTATCGTGGTTGAAAAAAGGACACCAAGTAATGGTAAGTCGACAATGCAAAGTTGAATTTAAAATAGGTAGTTATAGATATGAATTTTTATGTGATGTTATACCCATGGACGTTTGTCATGTTCTGTTGGGAAGACCGTGGAAATATGACAAGAATGCCATACATGATGGGAGGAAGAATAATTATACCCTCGATAATAATGGGTGTAAACATATGTTGCTACCAATAGAAGATAAAGGAATTAAGAAGGAAGCTAGTCTTAGCATACTTCTCGTGAGTGGGAAGGAACTCTTGAAAGAAGTCTAGAAGGAATGGGAAATGCAATTTGTTGTTGTAAGAAATCTAAGAATCATTATCACAAGAACTTATATGGATAATTTTTCTATGGAAATCCAAGAGTTGTTGGATGAGTGACCTCACACTTTACCGCCCATCAGGAGTATCAATCATCACATTGACCTTATTCCAGGATCAAGTTTTCCAAATAAAGCAGTGTACAGATTGACACCTCAAGAGAATGAAGAAGTAAAGAATCAAGTCCAAGATTTCTTGGATAAGGGTTTTATTATGGAAAGTTTGAGCCCGTGTGCAATACCAACTGTGTTGAGTCCAAAGAAGGATGGAGGTTGGAGAATGTGCATAGATTCGAGAGCCATCAATAAGATAACTATCAGGTATATATTTCCTTTACCTAGAATGAATAATTTGATGGATTGCTTGAGTGGAGCAAATTATTTTTCCAAGATAGAATTGAAGAGTGGCTATCATCAAATAAGTATGAGAGAGGGAGATGAATGGAATACAACATTAAAGATGAATGAAGGATTGTATGAGTGGCTAGTTATTCCATTTGGCTTAACCAATGCCCCGAGCACATTCATGAGGTTGATGAATGAAGTTCTCAAAGATTTTATTGGTAAGTTTTTGATTGTGTATTTAGATGACATTCTATATTTCAGTAAGACTGAAAGTGAGCATTTGAGACACTTGAAGATGGTGTTGAAAAGGTTGTAGTAGGAGAAACTGTTGATAAATTTGAAGAAATTTTCTTTTATGAAAACATAACTCATATATTTGGGATTTGTAATCTCTTCAAATGAATTGAATATGGATCCAGAAAAGGTGAGGGAAATCAAGGAATGACATTCTCCAAGAAGTGTGTTTGATGTAAGGATTTTTCATGGGTTGGCAAGTTTTAAACAAGAAATTCATCAGGAATTTCAACAATATTTGTGCACCCATACTAGACACAATAAAGAAGGAGCATAAATATTTTAATTGGATAGAATAAGCTGAGAAATGATTTAGAGTGTTAAAGGCAAAGATAACAAAACAACCTATTCTAGTTCTGCCAGATTTTAGGAAGCCCTTTCAAGTTAAATGTGATGCTAGTGGAGTAGCCATTGGGGCATTTTTAAGTCAAGACAATAAGCTTGTTGCTTATTTCAGTGAGAAGTTGAATGATGTTAAGAGAAAGTATTCCACATACAATAAGGAATTTTATGTTGTGATTCAAGCCTTGAATAAATGGAGACATTATCTTATCCCAAAGGAGTTTGTATTGTATTCAAACAACCAGGCTTTACAGTTTATAACCAGACAAGAGAAGTTGAATCAAAAACATGCCAAATGGGTAGAATTCATGCATAATTTTACTTTTTTTATTAATCATATTAGTGGGAACGCTAACAAAGTTGCAGATTCTTTGAGCAGTAGATGTTTAATCTTTCAGGAATTTCAAGTCGAGACCTTAGGATTTGAACACCTCAAGGATATGTACCAGGAAGACCCGGATTTTAACGAAGCCTATGAAGCATGTAAGAACCCTTTGCTAAGAGACAAACGTCAGTGGATGGAATATCTTATCCAAGACAGACTGTTGTTCAAGGAAAGTTAATTGTGTATCCCGAAGTGCTCAATGAGGGATAACTTATTAAAGGAAAAACATAGTGGAGGATTGGTTGGACACTTTGGCCATGATAAGAAATACGCACAACTGAGTTCTTTGTACCATTAGCCAGGTATGAGATCTGATGTGAAGAAATTCATGGACATATGTAGAATCTACCAGTATGCCAAAGGAAAGCAACAAAACATTGGACTATATCAACCATTTCCTATTCCAGATAGGTTGTGGGATGCTATAAGCATGGAATTTGTTCTGGGATTGCCAAGAACCCAGAGAATGAGTGATTCAATCTTTGTAGTGGTTGACATATTTTTGAAGATGACACATTTCTTACCGTGTCAAAAAACCAGTGATGATACTCATATAGCAAGTTTAACATGGGTTACCCAGAAGTATAGTCTCATACAAAGATACCAAATTCGTGGGACATTTTTGGAGGAGTTTCTGGAAGAATCTAGGGACAAATATGTCCTTCAGTTCAACATATCATCCTTAGACAAACAGACAGACTGAGGTGGTGAACCGAAGTTTAGGAAATTTGTTAATAAGTTTAGTCATTGATCATCACAATTAGTGGGATCAAATTTTTCCCCAAGCAAACTTTGCATACAATAATTCACTGAATAGGAGTACTGGTAAAAGCCCATTCTAGATAGTATATGGAATGCACCCAAGAGGAATTTCAGAGTTGAGAAATTTGGAACGAGTTGAATTCCGAAGTGTAGGAGAAGAAGACTTTGTTGTAGAGATGCAGAAGTTGCATGATCAGATCAAGGGACAACTACATAATAATAATAAAAAAATATAAGGATATAATAGACAAGAGAAGAAGAGAGGTTCATTTTGAAATCAAAGATCATGTCTTAGCACATTTGAGGAAAGAAGTATTTATGAAAGGGAAATATAACAAGATGAATAAGAATATAAGACCTTGTAAGATCCCCAGAAAATTTGTTGCAAATGCTTATGAGACTGATTTTTTTGAGGACATTGGAATATCGCTGATATTCAATGTGGAAGACCTGTACCCTTACAGGATGGATGATACTGAAGGGATGGATGATCAGGAGAAGATTCAATGGAAGAAATAGATACCCATAGTAGAGAAGCCACATATAGAAAATATTTTAGATAAGAGGATTACTAAGAAGACCAAGAGAAAAATTTACTATGAGTATCTGGTTAAGTGGAAAGACCATCCAACAGAGGATTCCAGTTGGGTAGTTAAAATTGATATCAAGAAGCATGGGAAGACAATGCAAGAGTTCATGGACATGAGTCCATGAATATTTTTTCTCAGAGGAGTATGATGCATGAGCATCGTCATCAATGTCTAGAGAGGTCGAGTGGAGGACAACTCAACACCCAATGTACACATTCAAACTGTTTTGGATTCCGAGGAGAGCGCGTTATTTTGATGTTTTGAAAATATTGTAATTAAAGTCCTTTAATGTTTGGAGGCTTGATCCATTTTATAATATTGCAGAAGATTGTAATTTCTTTAATACTTGTAGGATTGTACAAATTTCGAGCATCAAATCTTATCTAGATTGTAAATGATTATTTAATTGTAATAAGTCTTAGTAGGCGAATGCTTTTATTGTGATAGGAAAGCACTTAAGTAGTCTAGAAGGAAGGCTCGAGAAGCCCCTCGTGTATAAATATATGTATTGTATGGCCAAATGAAGTTGTTGAAGATTATTGTATCTTTGTTGTTGAATATTGTTGTTGAGAGCAAAAGCAAAGTGCTACATAAACCCTTGTACATGTTTGTTGAATTAATATAATAGAGGAGAAATGCTTCAAGTCTATGAGTTCGCATATCTCTAAATTCATTGGGTAATGTAATGTTATTTTCTTTCTGTGTTTTATTTACCTGTGTGCATATTTCATGGTTAGATAAATGAACCTTTGATGTTTTATATATTTCAAGTGTTTCTCTTCTGAGGTTTGGTGCAAGGAGTGCAGAATGCCACACAAGGAGTACAAAGGCAGAATCGTTAGAGACTCAGTAGCTCAGAAGGGATAGTGTGAAGCTTTGCAGATACTCAGTGGAGTATAGAAGCTCGATAAGACCCGTGCAATGTGTGCACAGGGCTGACACTTAGACAAGTGTTGAAAGAGTTTTGAGGTGAGCAAGCACAAAGAGTGCGCTGGAGGAATTTCTAAAAATCTCTAAGTCTGAAAATATTTGAAGGATCGGGCGAGTGCAAGGAGGGTGCCTGAGGTACAAATCATATTGGGAGAGAAAGATTAGGAGAATTAGTGCAAGTGTGCGCCAGAGCCTAAGTTCCTTTGGAGTTATAAAATCCCAGGAGAGATAGCAAGAAGAAGTCCTTGTACAAAGGATTCAATTGGTTTGGAGGTCGAGTAGACGAGATCCACTCAAGGAGGAGTTAAATATTTCCTAGCCGTCAGATATGGGAGAGTAGTGTGGGTGTTAACCTTGGAAGTCCTTCAGACTTCGCGAGTTTGGAAGTTCTTGAGTTTGTGTCTTGGAGGAGACGAGGTTATCGCAGTCCCAGGATCTGTAGTGAATCTGGACCGTCCATCAGCAAGGACACATGTCCATAGATTAGAAGTTGTCTGAAAGCCCGACTATTTGACGACTAGGAGTCTTTGAAGTGTAAGTGTGTGGAACTCCCAAAGTTCTGAAACTCAGAGTAGATCCAAGCCGTTGGCCCGAAGAACCATGTCTCAAAAAATCTTAGAGTTCGAAAATATGACACTCTGGAGGAAACTGGATGTAAGTTAGTTTGGGTCGAGTTTTCCTGAAGGCCAGAGAAAATCACAACCAGTTGTTGGTGTGGATGCATGGACTGTTGATTGAGACCCTTTGTGGGTTTGCCAACTGGGCACTCCGGAGGATCTGACGAGTTGTAGCAACTAAAATCTCTGAAGCCTAGAGCACTGAGTAATTAGAGACCGTTTATCTGAGGTAAGCGTCGATCGTCTGATATGCTAGTTTGAAATTCTGCATTCTGGAAGCATCGTGTATTGGAGTGGGTAAACCACCTGAAGTCCGAAGTCTTGAACCTCTTGCAAACCGTAGATCGCAACATGTATTGTGAATCGTTGATCCCCTCCATTGTTCGATGATTCACCATTTAAGCGTTAAGAATATTTATAGTGAGTTGTTGTTGGAACTCCCGAAGCCTGTAGTTCTGAAATCCTGAATTCTTCGGTAATCTGAAGGTTGGCCCACGGTTTTGGACCGTGGTCACGTGGAAGACTCCGCTGGAGTATTATGACCCTTGTGAATTTGATTTCACTCCTGGAAGAAAGGAAAAGGCCGATGGATAAGAATTTTGAGGGCTGAGTAGGAGCCCAAGAGCTAATTCAGCTCCGTAGTGTAAAAGATCCTAGACCAGGAGCTTGCACGAGCCCCAGGAGATACTTTGTAACCCTCTATATTTCCAAGATACTCAAAATAGTCAAAGGATAATCGACACTTGATGTTTTGTTCCTGGAGGTAAATTCTAGAGGTGAAATACACTATTTCTCTTCCACATAAATGAAAACAAATTTTAATACCGGAAAAGGAGTACATGTATCGAAAGTCTCAGACACAACCTCTTTATAGAGCAACAAACATTTGGTGATTATACTCAACAAACACCATCATGAAATAATTAAGGTATGGTGATCAAAATATTCTATAAGATTTTGAATTTATTATGAACAAATTGATGATCTACCTTTTACATTCTTGAAATTAACTCCATCATGAAGGGTTTAAGCCTATAGAAAAGCATATCTGCTGAGAAGGTTTGTAATCGGAATTTATCTCACCAGTATTTGTTTCAAGAACCAAGAGAATGGACCCATGATACCATCACATCGATCTATTCGTTCATAAGCTTATGTAGCGACATTTATCCAGTGCAATTATTGAAGGAACTCTAATCCATCCATTGGAAATATTTTCAATCAAGGATTCCTCCAACCAAGTTTCCACCTTCCCCAAACTGCAAAGTATTCTACAACATATGAGTTTTTCAGCAACTCAGGATCACAAGTTGTCCAACTATTAACATTAGAGTGAATGCTACTGGAGCAGATGAATCTTCCAATTGAAATTTTCAAAGGATTATGCACATGGTTTCCTCAAGAATATGAATGAAAACCAAAGTTAATCCAAGCTTAGATAAACCACAAAATGAAAGGCATAAAATGAAAAGATTAAATATTTCATGGAAGAAGAAACTAATACTAAGGAAATCCATCTTGAGATACAAACTAAACTAATAACAAATAGTGGATTTTATTCAAGAAACCAAGACAAGCCAAAATCTACGCTACACAAGCATAAATGGAAGAAAACATCTAATCTATGCAAGTAGAAAGAAAGAAAAAGAACTATGCTACTCCTGTTCCCACTCTATCCTACATTGACTAAAAAAGGGCTAAGTGAAAGCATAGTGCCAGTGTATTCATTCAAGCAACTCCAAACATGCAACCACATGTTCATCAAAAGTGAATAGCAGAAATTGGAGTAGCAAGAGATCAAAGATAAGAAGAATTGAATCCAGTAAATATCTACCCAGCATGTGAAATTTGTCAGCATTATTACTCATGGTAAATGTAGAAATGTAGGATTCCTCCAACCAAGCTTTAGTTCCATCATAAAATTTACAATGACTATTGACATAAGATTGTTGGAAGGAATATGAAAATGAGTGGCATACCTGATGTGACCCATAAATGAAATTTTCATGAAACATACCTCGTGGGGGAGTCTCAGTATTGATGGTAGCATTCATTCCATGGGTCGAATCAAGACAATGAGAACCTGACATAACCATCAACCAAAACCAAAGTGCCTCATTATACATGCAATTATTCCCAGGCCCAAATTTTACATATCTCACATGCTGAGAGGAGAAATGTTATCTGATTGTTTGAGGGGAACATTGAGTGAAATATGATTCAAATACTTCTCCTATAACATCATCAAAATCATGTGAGGATTGTTAGAGTATTGAAATAGAATCCAAGGATGAGTGATGCATCTTCCCCTAAAGATTGACATGTGATTTGGGAACAAATTTAGGTGATAGTGTTTCTTGGATCAACTTAATGTTTCTCGTGCCTTACATGGTGATGGGCTGCATATTTGATATAATTTCTTCATAGAGATCTAATTTTTTTTTGTGTTCTGCATGCCTTATATTTGATGTCATTAACATATGTGCATGGACATTAGAAATTTCAGATTGCATATGATCCATGAATGATATATTATTGCTCACATTCAATTCCTGGACAAAAAAATATTCATCGAAAACAAGGGTATCGTGATCAAAGTGGGACTCAACATATTCTGGAAATTTAAATTGCAAAGGACTTTCAACATTGTGCATCACAGATGGAATGTCATTAAGAATGATTCTTTGATCAATCAAAGCTTGTAAATATTGTTGCTCTTGTTTATCATTCAATATCTCATCATTGAAAGAGTAATGTAAAGACTGCACTGCATAATAAACATGTAGGTGCTCATGTGAGTGATTATCATCAAATAGATTTGCATAAAGAGAATATGGATCTTCATATTCTAAAATGATTAGATATCCTAAACCCCTTAGACCTAGAGTGGGAACAATCTAGTGTCTCCCCTTTAGAGAATCATGAGTATGCTTTGGTTTGTGCTGAGGAGATACATCACAGACCAACGCACACTCATAATTCTCTAAAGGGAAGACACTAGATTGTTCCCACTCTGAATCTAAGGGGTTTAATATTTATGGTGAAGATTCCCTAAAAGTTGAGACATAGTTTTGATTAGAGATCATGTACCCCCCATTATTCATCACGAGATCATGATTTTGCATGAAGGATATAGTCGTTACTTTTCCCAATGCTAAATTATTTTTCAAAACTACAACAACTTAGTGATTTGATCCTTCATTCAATATAGATTTGACATTGTCTGTTGAAATAGTTTCCTTAGATGGTTCTCTGAAATCAAATTGCAGAGTATTAGATGTCTATGGATAGGTTTGAAAGTATTCCTTTGGGATAAGAGGTGATAGAATATTTGTTGTGCAAATATGAATCTTGTGAATGAGATATAATTTGATTATTCATATTGTGCCCTTCAGAAATAGAGACGAGGTATGAAAATGAATCAAAGATTTATTTGTCTAAGGGTTTGTCACTTTCAGGAAATCTACAATAAATCTGCATGACTCTTTGAAAGAAATCATCCACATATTCATTTATGAGCCTAAGGATTTCTTCAAGTTCATTAAAGAGTTCATCATAAACATAATCTACATGAGCAATGATAAATACATGCATGAATTGTTTCCAACTATGTATAGATTCCACTGGTAACGTCCTAAACCAAGCTTTAATATTTCCTTTAAATGCGAGGATAAATAATTGACAAATTTCATTGTCTCGAACAATATTAAGATTTTGTTGTGTGATCTAAATTAATTGAAATGTGTGAATGCAGAGACACTCCCTTCACCATCGAATTTTGAGTTTGACAAGAGATTAGCTGTCTCAACTAAGATGCCCCCGATGGGTCTTAGAAGACTCAAAGGGTTATCCCATACAAAGATATGGAGAGGAGCCATGGTATGGTTAAAATGATTTGAAGAAATGATTCCACATGGGCATGCTTGTCATCCGACCCTCCTTCTAATGCCAATTATGTTGACACGGGAAAAGTGCCCTTTATCAATAGTAAGGGTTACCCTCAATAAGAAGTCTTGATTAGACCTCTCACCGTTTCAAATAGGGAACCCATTCAGATTATGGCCCATTAGCCATTTCTAGTTTTGGGGTTTACCGGTTGTGGCCCAATCCATCGATCAAAGTTTCTAAGTTAAGAAATGAAATGCGGCTAATATAAGATGCATGCATATGAATGAAACTAAGGTAACCAAAAAACAAACATAGAACCAACCATGCTCCTTTAAATGACCCATGAAATAGTTCACACATATCAAAGATAGAAATATGAATAAATAACTGCAAACATAGAATAGTCTAACATTTAAACAATCATTTACATTTCCATGCCCACAAATTTAGAAAAATATCCACTGAAGAACATAAATAATAATGCAACCACCATACATGATAATAGTTTACAATATGAAATACATCCTTACACAACCCGAGTGCTGAGAAAAACACAAATGAATAGTCCACAATATGTCCAACACAAGAGTAATAGTTGATCCAGTTGACTATTGGTGGCCACCCACCTATTCCAACTGGCTCCTCTTTTCCATTTTTAGTTCAATACGTTCTTCTATACTTCTTTGTAATTGTTTGTTCTACACTTCTAGGGTTGTTTGAATCCCTACACATATTCTAGGTGGATATTGGTGGCCTCTCACCTAATCCAACTGGCTTATTTTGTATGTTTTCATGTCATCACATATTGTTGTACTTCCAGGGCCGTTTTGGAGGCCTAAATAATGTTTTTTTGGCTCGCCACAGTCAAACTGTAGACAGATTCATAATATGATGGTGGAATGTGTAGTTCTCTGAAAAACCTAACCCTAGGAGGTGAAATGTGAAAAGTCATGTGGGCCCCTATGGGTAAGTTGGTACCTCAACTTCTCGAGGTCGTAAATTTTGCAGACGACTTCCATTTTAGGCACATGATATCCCATTGGAAAGGTATTTTAGATAAATACACATTCCATCATCAAAATGTGACTCTGTTTGCAGTTTGACTGTGGCGAGCCAAAAAAACATTGTTTAGGCTTCCAAAATGGCCCTGGAAGTATAACAAGATGTGCTGACATGAAAACATACAAAATAAGCCAGTTGGATTAGGTGAGAGACCACCAATATCCACCTGAAAGATGTGTAGGGCTTTAGACAACCCTAGAAGTGTAGAACCCACAATTACAAAGAAGTACATAAGAACGTTTGAACTAAAAATGGACAAGAGGAGCCAGTTGGAATAGGCGGGTGGCCACCAATAGGCAACTGGATCAATCCTCCCTTCTTAGGAATCAAAGGTATCCATTGCGTTGAGTTACCCCATCAGGTGAGGAAACTTATGTTGGATTTGGCCCCGGGTGAGCCACTTGCCTCGGTGTAGGAGTTGCCCTGCCTTGACAACACGATAAATTTGGATCCTCTGCCGACGAGTGCCCTTGACCTGTGTGTCCACTATCTGATCAATGGATTCTTGTTCCATGTAGTCAGGGTTGAGCTCTGTGGGTGTCAATTGTTCTGCGATATCTGAGGTTTCCAATAATGGTGGAAAATATGGTCGAAGGAGGTCCACATTGAACATTGGGTATAGGCCAAGGAAGGGTGGAGTGCTGAGATCAAAACCATTGCTACCCACAACCTTGGTGATAGTGTAAGGCCCATAGAGAAGTAGGTGTAGCTTCTGATGGGGCCCTATGAGACACTCCTTCTGCAAATGTAACCATACTTTGTCACCAACCTGAAACTGGTTTGGTACCATGTGTTGATTATGGCACTGCATGTACTTAGCATTGGATTTCTACAAAATTTCCTGGACCTGTTGGTAGTGTGTTGAATCCGCTCAATGAATCTAGTGGCTTTGTCGATCGCAGACAGAACATGGGAAGAGTATGTCTGTGTGGTGGCAAGAGGAAGTGCAACATCGATGGGTCCCAAGGGTTGGAATCCTAGCCCCACCTGAAATGGGCTATGGCCAGTGGAGCTATGGAGAGCCCTGTTGTAATTGTGTTGAACATAGGGGAGACTCTCTGATCTAAAAATGATAAAGGCTTGTATTCTTGAAAATATTTGCAAGTTTTAATTCAAGTGTTCTTATGCAAAAGGATCAATTTGCAAACACAATTTTTTATAGAAATTACACATTCAAGATGCATATAATAAGAAACAAATAACAGTGAACAAAAAACACATAACACATCAAATGATAAAGGAGTTCACCCCTCTCTTGGGCTACATCTCCCGGTCTAGCTTCCAATGGATATTTTGTATTATTTTCTCAAAGTGCTAAAATATGTGCTTTACAATGCTCAAAATGCCAAATAGATGGCTCCAATGGCTTCAGAACGTCCAAAAATCCCTAGTTGGGCTTTTTCGGCACCTGGTTTGGCCAAAAATTGAAGAAGATAGGCTTCCTGGAAGTTCCCCTTCAAACTTGTTGTCTCTGGATCGCCAAAATGCACCTCTGTGTCCTCAACCTAGCCCCTATGCTCATATTTTTGTTAAAACCTAGCACCGGGCGCAACCACAAAATGGTGCGAACTATAGGACAGTTAGGGCGCACCTAGCCCCTAACCACCAAACCCGTGGACATATGGGTGACCATGTGACCACACACACATACAAAAGGGCCAAGGTTTAAACTTGTATAAATGCGCCAAGTTTCAAGCGCGCGGGCTCCGTTTTCATTTGAAAAATGCACGCGACAATGGTTATATGGTGGCTATATGTGACCGGGGGCTGGGGCTTAGGACCGCGCCCCAAATCACAACATAATTCAATTTAAATAAATTTTAAACCATATATATGTTAAGAATCAATGGCGGGCGTACTGGTTGGGCGGCCCTTCCTAAGGCTCTTTCCCTGCCCGGAGGTCGCAGGGTCGAAACCTGTCGACTACACAAATTTTAAACCATAGCCAAGGTGACACGTGGCATCCCTTGTTTGGGCCACGTGTCACCAATCCATTTGCCACCAATGCCACGTGTCAACAAACGATTCGTCGTCCAACTGCCAACCAACACCTGCCATGTGTCGCACAACCTTGCCATGTGTCGTACGGCCCCTGCCACGTCATCATCCATACGGATTGTACAGTCAACACATTGTTTTTGTCTGTTTGACGATTTGAACATAACGCGATATCTCTCTCATTCGACGTCCATTTGAACCCAAATGAGTTGCGTTGGGTTCGTGATGATGAGGCCTACACACCCGTTCAATTTGAAGCAATTCCGAGCACTTTGAATTTTGAGCAAAATTTGATCCCCTGGATCACATCTCCCCATTGGAAAGCTTTTGGACCTCCAAAAGACTATTTTCAGTCTATTTGAAGATGAGGGTATAGTTCCCTCACCTTTCCAACCTCAATCCACTTGGATTTTCTTGGATTTGTGCCTTTAAGACCAATTCGAAGATATTCCACATTTCCTCGTTTTGAAGTTCTCATTCTCTTGTCAAGGATTATGTCTTCATGTAGTTCTGTAAAATATTCTGGGGAGAAATCATCTATAGAAGGAATCTGAACATGTTCTCCTTGATCATCATTCAAAGGAGGCTCATACAATTTCAAATTCTCAACATTAACAACTACATACATTTGCATATAAGGAGGCAAATCTAAATGGAAGGCATTGTTACCAATCTTGTCAAGAATCTTGAAAGGACCATATTGAATTGGTTTTAGTTTTTTACCTTCTCCTTTAAGCCTCTCCTTACTAATGTAAAGCCAAAATTCATCTCCAACTTGGAAACTGTGATCAACGCGATGCTTGTCATGTCTTGTCTTGTATTTGGCTTGACTCTTTTCCAACTACTCTTGTACCATTTGATGTATCGACTGAATTTGTTCAATGAACTTTTCTGCCCTATCAATGTCATATTGACCATCAATAGCAATATCTTTCCCAAAGATAAAATCTAAAGGATATTTGGGCAAATAGCCAAAACATGCTTCAA
>ML802675.1:53205-69881 GCA_009831015.1 Picea engelmannii | reverse complement strand
ATAATAATAAAGGAAGGACATGGCAATTTCTCTGGTGGACGTAGCCCACACTGGGTGAACCACGTAAATCTGTGTCTCTCTTGTATTGTGTGTCTTCTGTGTTTTGTTTCTGCATTTGTTTTATTTTATTGCTCTGCGGTCCTATTTTTCTAACACAATCCTCATACAAGACCCAACTTGTAAACAAGCACCAGCCTGATAGAATGAACCTTCACTCAATCCATTATATATAAATATATATGCTTCAACAAATTCAAGTACACTTTCTTCTCACCATTCTTTCTTATTTATATAGTCTTCCAACTGGTGTGAATTTGAATCATTGTGTCTTTTGATATTTGAACCATTGTACCTTTTCATTTAAATGATAATATTAATCTTTAAATAATATGATTTTTCCTTTTATCCTTTATTCATAATGCTCATGAATTAACTCTCTTTTAATCATGACAGTTTGTCAGTTCTTTTGTCTTCATGAGTTGATCACAGACATGGATTGACTCATTATATCGTACTCATGCTTCTGTTGTGTTCTTAGTTCACCAACATATCATATTTTATCTTTTATCGATTCTCTATATTGTTATAGTGTTAACTCTCTGTCGAATTAAATCTGTATGAGGCGCTTCCTTCAAACCTTTTACATATGACCATATGCGCAAAACCACAGGCTTATTGATTTAAGCATTGCCTCTTATTTTACCCTTATTTCTCTATTCCATATGACTGCAGGTGGTGACTAGGTGTTAGGCTAAATAAGTGCTTGATCACTTGTCAAGATCGACGGTCACGTTTTAATCGCACAATGAGATGGGCGATTGTCGTTACTTTGGGAATTTGTCCTTTGCGACTTCCAGCCTTTGTAATATTTCAAATCTCCCGAAGTAGATTTCATCGAAGTAGATCAGACGGTCGATATATTATTTGCACAATGAATGATTCTCGTTCACTTCGAAACTTCGACGTTCGACGATTTCCAATCTTTGCAATCATTAAATCTTCTAGATCAAAGACGCGTGTCCATAATCTTCAACGGTTGAGAACGCTCTCCGAATTAGATCAAGGGTTAGCATCACTTCATGGTTTATGCTTGTTTTATCCTTCTATTGTACTTGATCAATGGTCGATAACGCTCCCAAATTAGATCAATGGTTAGGGTTAACTTTTTCCTTCGTCGCTTCGGGCAGTTACTGATGTTGAAACTCCTGAATTGACGTAACCTTTTGACATCACTGCTGAAGTGACACTCATTGAGTGGTTGCCACATGTCACTTAGATTCGTGACTTACCCACACCTGAAATGGTAATAGCACCTTGACACTTGTCACCATTTTATTGTGCCACATGTCCTTACTGATGTGGTTTGCTAACGTGGATCTCCTAATGTGTGTACTACGTGTCTTCACTTCATGAATTCATAACTTCGGCCTTCGAGTGAATTTACATGTTCTCAACCCATTCTCACCAAAGTGGTCAGCACTGAAGTTGACCACTATCTTGATCCAACGGTCATCATGTATTCTTCATATCTGATGGTCCTCATTTACTTCAGGACTTAAAGGATCTGACGTTCGTCTTTGTTTATCCTATCCTTCCATTTTATATAGATCGGATGATCAATAGGACTCCCAAAATGTTTCTCAGATCGAACGAGTCATGTTCTCTTCAGAACATTTGTGGCTTACACTGTCCTTCCATTAAACTTGATCCAACGGTCAGGATGCTCCTAGAGTAGATCAACGATCAGGGATGATTGTGGGGTCCCAACTAGCACAACGTTTAAAACTATCGTCGAGCTCCACAATGGAAACTGCTAGTTGGTAGTGAAATTGATGCCAACCGTAGATCTATTAGCGGGTGGCAATCGATGGTCTAGACTAATTGTGGGATTGGAATTAACACGTTTTTAAATCTTCCCTTCGCGCTCCAAAATCAATCCATGCCATTGATCTGGTGCTTGCGTATCCAACAATCACGACTTGATCTGATCGTTGACTAGTCCTCCAACAATCCTTCTCTTGTAATCTGACGGTCTATACTAATTCTTCCAAACTCTAACTTCACCTCGATTTAACAATCTTTCATCTGATTTGTTCATCGTTATTTCTCCTGAGATTTTAGAGTGGATTCCTCTGCACCTCACGTATGTCTTCTGCACGACTACTCCTTAAAACTCTCTCAATGAACAAGATTCTTTTTTGAATCCTTTGGATTTTTCCTATGGGGATTTTGATCCTGATGGAATTTCTACAATGCGCTCTTCCTTCTAATCTTTGATTAATGTTCTTGCTTTTGAGCTTTGACTCTCTGCATATTGTTTGACATTTTCATTCTCTTTATACTGTTTGACATTAATGACAATTCATCAATGATAACTCATCAATGACAAATCATCATAACAACTTATCATCACATCGCAATGACATCAGCTATTGACATCAATGACAACATATCAATGACAATATTTCCAACAATATCCCCCTTTTTCATTAAGGGAAACACACTAAATTCATACACAAACTCCCCCTCTGATGATGCTTCTCTCCCCCTTTGACATCAATGGCAAAGGGTTGCACCTTTTATGATCAACTTATGTCTGTCTTCATGTTGTTGACCAAAATATGAACTTGGGTAACTCCCCTTGGAATCATGTTCTGCCTGCCATAACTGAATGACTCCCCCTATCAATATGCTCTCTTTGCCTCTGGATACTCTCCCCCTTTGTTTTTGAAAGGGTAGCTCTTCCTGACAAGATCTCTTCCCCTGTTAATTTACTAATTGTTTTATCTCAGTCCATTGGTATATTTGTGTTCAAATAACTAGTCTTCTTGATACCAACTTGTAGTGATACCCATTTGTAGTGATCAAGTCTTTCAAAACTTAATCTAATTACTTTCTTATTTAATAACCAAAATACTCCTCCTGAGTTTTTACTGACTTTCCTTTGTCAAATAGAACAAGAGTATGAATCTTATTGATCTTTTTGATCTACTTCTTATTCTTCCTTAATATTCTTCAGAAATATCAATTGAGGAATGATACCAATTGATTTAAATACCAATTTTGTTATCAATTGATCTTTGTTGAATGATACTCCTTGAACTTCCATGCTACCTTTATTTTTCCTCTTCTCGTATTCTACAACTAACCCTACAAATGGTTTTTCTTTTGACCACTAATCTATAGATAGTTAAGATTTTCCATATGTTAATTTAAAAACTCTTGGCATAATCCTTTGATTTTGTAGAAACCAATTTAAACTTCTTTTTGTATTTTATTTATTTTGATAACAACTTATGACATCATCAGAATTTGATATTGTCCCATATTCTTTTATAGGCACTTCCTTTTCTCAGGCTTGATTTATTTCATATTGAATTTCACATTATTTATTAGGACCTTCACCCATCATGTTCTTATTATTAATTTCTTCATTTTCAGGTGTAATATCATCTTTCTTGCTTTCTCCTTCAGATTTTCTTCTCCATATCTTTCTATGAGATATTCTTCTTTTTGGATCTTCTCTTTCAAATTGTGTTTTTGGAGATTTGTCATCTCCTTTCTTCTTCCAAATTTTATTAGGTTGTGTCATTGACTTGAATGACTTATTCAAATATTGACGTTTTCAACTCTTGCAGTTTTGAGATTTGTGCCCAAACCTATCACAGTTGTAACATCTCATTGTATGAAAAAATTTGGTTGTGTGTCCAACAAAATTACATCTCCAATATATAATTGAGTTTTTGGATTTTCTTGTATATCCTTTCTCTAGTTTCTTGCAGTCTATTGCTTTATGGCCAAAGCTATGACAAGAAAAGAAATAGCCATTGAAGGTGTTTCCATTCTTGATTTTATTTTGGCTTGAAAGATCTGTCATTTGATTTTTTTCTTCCTGTTTACTTCTATAGCTTCCTTCCTTAGCAAAGTTCATGACTTGTAATTTCTTTGTAATTGCACCTTTTCCTTTTGAGAAGGATGATCCTTTCTCATGTTTGTAAATGGCGCTCCATTTGTCATTGTCTTATTTCTTAATGTATCCAAGACCAGTTTTTCCATCAACCGATATTTGGCTCTTCCGAATCTTATCTAGGATACCTAAGCTATTCTGGAAATTGACAATCTTATTTGTCTTTTCATTCATCTTTTTGAGATTGACTATTTCTAACTTCAATATTTGACATAATTATTCCTTTTTAGTCAACTGAATCTTCAGGGCTTCTTCCACTTCTTTAGCATGTTCAAATTGAGTCTTTAGATTGATGACTATTTCTTCTGTCTCATCCAAGACTTCTTTGCATTTAATAGTTTTGTCATATGTCTTCAATTCTTCCATATCTTTTGTTACATCAAAAACTTTAGTTTTCAATCTTTTGATTTCTTCCTCGTATTCTAGCTGAATCCTTTTGAGGTTGATGGCTTCTAATTCAAACATTTGGCATGATTCTTCCTTTTTAGTTATTTGGATCTTCTAGGCTTCTTCCTTTTTCTTAGCTTCTTCAATTTGAGTCATTAGATCTGCATTAGTACTTTCATTTATCTTTTTGAAATTGATGATTTCCAATTCCAACATTTGGTAAGAATTTTCTTTCCTTGTTAACTGGATCTTTAGGTCTTCTTTAATTTCTTTAATTTCCTCAAGTTGAGTGTTTAGACTGTTAACTAATTCTTCTGATTCTTTTAGTACTTCTTTTCTTTTAATGTCATGTGTCTTTAATTCTTCCATCTCTTCTGTTAGATTAATAATTTTGGTTTTCAATATTTTGATCTCTTCTTCTTTGTTTTCTAACTGAATCTTTTGCTCATGCTCTTCATGGTTAGATTGATATAATTGTTGAAGTTTCTCCAACTCTTCAAAAGTGCACATAACTGGATATTCAATATGGTCAAGAACATCCACAGGAACTTTAATATGCATATAATTTCCTGGTTGCATACAAATCTCATCTATTGCAACTGTAACATCAGTCTTAAGATTATGTAATTTTTCTTTAGTGATTATTGAGGTATGCCTCAATTCCTTGATGAGGTTGTCTTTCTCATTGTCGACTGAGATCAAATCCTGCATTTCATTCTGATTAGAAATCATTTTCTATGTATTATGTTCTTCAATCTGATTGCAATTTTCCTTTTCTTTATCTTGTTCCTTATCTTGATAAGAATTCTCTTCTTCCGAGTTTTGTTCTTTATTCTGTCAGGAATCCTCTTTATCTAAGTTGTGTTCCTCACTTTGACTATATTTCTCTTCTTCTTGTGTTTCATTCTGATAACAATTTTCTAGGTGGAGCCATAATTCTTTAGCAGATTTGTAGTGTCTCATCTTTTCTTTGACTTGGTTTGACAATCCATCCTGGATTGTTTTTAAGGCTACTAAATTGTTTCTCCTTGCCTCCTTTGCAGTTTTGGTTTTTCTCTTTGAAGTAGTTAAATGCCAGGGCTTACTTACTACCGAATCCCAAACTCCAGATCCTCTTGACTTCATATATCTTTTCATATTTTCCCTCCATGATGAATAATCTGTTCCATCAAATAAGGGAGCTTCATTTGTGGAGATAACAATTTGTCCACCCATTTCTTCTGAATCTACCTTTAGTGTTTAAACTGTGTTGAAGGCACCCGCTCTGATACCAATTGTTGAAATGGATACTTAACACTGAGAGAGGGGAGTGAATCAATGTCACAAAACTTTGGACAATTTTCCACTTTTCATAAATTAAATGAAACAACGTATATTTATTTCATTTTCTCAACCAATATATAAAAGAATAAATATTTTATTTATTTATTTAACTTGAATTAATACATAAAATCAATCTTTGAATATATTCATCTTCAAACAATTATGAGAAACCCAACTCTCTGTTACAAGACCCAACTTGTAGTTCTCAGATCCAACTGAGAAATGATGAATCCAACCCTCATAACAAATCCCAGCTTGTTGATCTTAGATCCAACTGAGATGTGAGGAATCCAATCCCCATACAAGACCCAACTTATAAACATGGACCAACCTGATAGAATGAACCTTCATTCAATCCATTATATATAAATATATATACTTCAACAAATTCAAGTACACTTTCTTCTCACCATTCTTTCTTGTTTATATAGTCTTCCAACTGGTGTGAATTTGAATCATTGTGTCTTTTGATATTTGAACCATTGTACCTTTTCATTTAAATGATAATATTAATCTTTAAATAATATCATTTTTTATTTTATCCTTTATTCATAATGCTCATGAATTAACTCTCTTTTAATCATCACTGTGTGTCGGTTCTTTTGTCTTCATGAGTTGATCACAGACATGGATCGACTCATTATATTGTACTCATGCTTCTGTTGTGTTCTTAGTTCACCAACAGATCATATTTGATCTTTTATCAATTCTTTATATTGTTCTAGTGTTAAATCTCTGTCGAATTAAATATGTATGAGATGCTTCCTTCAAACCTTTTACATATGACCATATGCGCAAAACCATAGGCTTATTGATTTAAGCGTTGCCTCTTATTTTACCCTTATTTCTCTATTCGATACGACTACAGGTGGTGACTAGGCACTAGGCTAAATAAGTGCTTGATCACTTGTCAAGATCGACGGTTGCGTTTTAATCACACGATGAGATGGATGACTGTCATTACTTCGGGACTTCGTCCTTCACGACTTCCAGCCTCTGTAATCTTTCAAATATCCCGAAGCAGATTTCGCCGAAGTAGATTAGATGGTCGATATATTATTTTCACAATGAACGATTCCCGTTCACTTCAGAACTTCAACGTTCCACGATTTCCAATATTTGCAATCATTAAACCTCCCAGATCAAAGACGTGTGTCCATAATATTCAACGGTTGAGAATGATCTCTGAAGTAGATCAACAGTTAGCATCACTTCATGGTTTACACTTATTCTATCCTTCCACTGTACTTGATCAACGGTTGATAACGCTCCCAAATTAGATCAATGGTTAGCGTTAACTTTGGCCTTCGCCGCTTTGGGCAGTTACTAATGTTGAAACTCCCGAAGTACAAACTCCCAAAGTGACGTAACTTGTTGACGTCATTGTTGATGTGGCACTCACTGAGTGGCTGCCACATGTCACTTAGATTTGTGACTTACCCATACCTGGAATGCCAATAGCACCTTGACACTTATCACCATTTGATTGTGCCATGTGTCCTTGTTGACGCGGATCTCCTGATGTGTGTGCTACGTGTCTTCACTTTGTGACTTCAGAACTTCGTCCTTTGGGTGAATTTACATGTTCTCAATCCATTCTCGCTGAAGTGATCAACGTCGAAGTTGACCACTATCCTGATCCAACGGTCATCAAGTATTCTTCAGATTTGATGGTCCTCATTTACTTTGGGACTTCGGGGCTCCGACCTTCGTCTTTGTTTATCATATCCTTCCACTTTATATAGATCGAACGATCAATATGACTCCCTAAATATTTCTCAAATTGGACGAGTCATTTTCTCTTCGGAACATTTGTGGCTTACACTGTCCTTCCACTAAACTTGATCCAACGGTCGGGATGCTCCCGAAGTAGATCAACGATCTGGGATGATTGTGGGGTCCCAACTAGCATGACGTTTAAAACTATCGTCGAGCTCTGCAATGGAAACTGCTCGTTGGTAGTGAAAATGATGCCAACCATAGATTTATTAGTGGGTGATGATCGACGGTTTAGACTAATTGTGGGATTGGAATTAACACGTTGTTTAATCTTCCCTTCGCGCTTCGTAATCAATCCTTGCCCTTGATCTGACGCTTGCGTATCCAACTATCATGACTTGATCTTATCTTTGAACAGTCCTCCAATGACCCTTCTCTTGTAATATGATGGTCTAGACTAATTCTTCCAAACTCTGACTTCACCTCGATCTAACAATGTTTCTTCTGATCTGTTCATCGTTATTTCTCTTGAGCTTTTAGAGTGGATTCTTCTGCACCTTGCATTATGTCTTCTGCGTGACTACTCCTTAAAACTGTCTCAATGAACAAGGTTATTCCTTGAATCCTTTGGAGTTTCTTGTATTTCGATCCCGATTGCATTTCTACAATGCGCTCTTCCTTCTAAGATTTGATTAATGTTCTTGCTTCTGAGCTTTGAATCTCTGCATATTGTTTGACATTAATGACAATTCATCATTGGTAACTCATGAATGACAATTCATCATAACAACTTATCATCACATCATAATGACATCGACTGTTGACATCAATGACAACATATCAATGAAAATATGTCCAACAGAAGTTGGACACACTGAAGTCGATTCCTAAAGGTTCCTGGAGCATTGCCACATCTTTCACACTCTTCGGTTGATGTTTGAAGTTGCCTAGAGCCTCAATCCACTGCTTGATACATTTATTACTGCCTTAAGGATTTTCCTTTCTCTACCGCATGGAGCCACTGCTTGGTCCTTCATCGCCTTAAGGATTTTCCTTTCTATGCCGACTCTCGCTACCTTTTAATGTCAACTCTTGCTATAATTTCTATTATTTTGTCTTGTAGACAAGATGCACAAGTAAATGGTGTAATGGCAAGAAAATTTAGAAATCTAAATAAAGAAATAAAAAACGACACAACCCAACAAAAAACAGAAAAAATAGTTTCATAATCTTACTTACTGAAATCTTCTTGTTGTTCTTCAGGAGTCTAGAGTCACTACCAACATCAGATCAATATCCCATTAAAAAAGATCAAGAAGCCAATCACCATCAATGAGATTTCAAACTCACATTGGTAATTCAAACAATTCAATACCTTTGTTATTCATATTATGTATAATTTTAATTGATTTCAGAAAGAAAATTGTTTTGGATAAAAAATAAAATGAAGTAAAAACAATGAGGTGAAGTTGTAACAACCCTCATTTTTATATAGTATTAACATTTCTTTCATTCAAGGTTAGTGATACTGTGGATTTCCTCATAATTGTATTTAAGTCAAGTAGAATCTCTATAAATTAGGAATACACAATGTACTCCTGGTTTCATTTAGAGAATATAACAAACAAAACATGAAAATCCTCGAAAACAAATTCATTGAAAAAACAAAAAAACAAAACAAGAAGATATTTAGAGTCAAATCCCAGTTTCAAAAAGAAATGATGGTGGAGAAACAAAAAAAATTATGCTCATAGAAAAACTAAAACAAGTTACAGACTACTTTCTTTAATGTTAGAGGCTACTTTTTGGTTATAACACTACTTTATATAATGTTCCTACTTGATTCATCAACAATAAAGATAAAAAATACATGGCATTGATCATTCAACTATTTTAATAATGTTCCTTTCTAATTCATCAGTAGAGAAAAAAATCCTGAGATTGATCATTCAACTATCTTTATAAGAATAAAAGTCCAATTAGATGTCCCAAAATCCCACTTTTGTGACATAAAAATGGGAAAAAAAGAGAAAAATGGCCACGAGTTGGCGAATCACACACGCCATCGCCCATCAACTAACCTTTAAAGAAAGAAGAAAACAAAAATATGTTGATGTTCTGTAATTGTTTTTTTTTTCATGAAAATGAATCCTATTGGAATTACTTTTGGATGTGTAAAATTTGTGAAAATTTTAAAATCATATTAAAAACCGGAAATAATTGTTTGATCAAAAGTATTTCTGCCTTACATTTGTTTACATCTGAGATAGTCTCTAGCTTAGATGGAACGAGACGAAAACCACATCTCTATTTATTTAAAAAATATTAATAAATTATTTACATAATATTGATTTATAAAGGAGTAAATAACGCGTGGGTATTAACTTTTACCGTCATTGTGGAAAATATCTCAATAATAACATAACCTCCCCATTAGGGTTTTACCGTCACTATGGAAAATATCTCAATAATAACATAACCTCCCCCATTAGGGTTGGAATTTAACAAGTAAAATGTTAGAAATTTTATATAACCTTTTTGTTAAACCACTAATTTCAAGATCAAAACTTCTTTTGAATGGTCAGCATAATTTCCAAAACGTCATTAATTTCAAGATCTAATTGGAGACTGAAGTAATTATATATCAAATAATGAATGGTACCAAGTATTTATTGGGATTTATAGTAGGAGCAACTTAAGGATTTGGAGATTGGACCACAGAGAATAGGTGAACTCTTCAACTTCTTATTTCTATATATTATAAGTGTGATCTTTTGGTAGCCAATGCTCATTTTCAAGTTGCAAACTGATAAAGAAGTAAATTGTAGATATATTATTAAATTAAATTAAGATTAAAATATAGATGTAATCTTAAATTAAATTAAGATTATGAACATTAGTTATGATGAGTATTATGAACATGTGTATTTATATTTTCATTCAATTTTGTAAGGATTAGTTGTTTTGTAATTATTTCTCTTTTTAGTCCTTGCCATGAGACTATAGCAATGAGTTTGCTTTTGATGTGACATTAATTTGTCTTTTATCATAAATTTGTGTATGCAATGTAATGTTTAACATAAAAAAAACAAATATATATTTTTGGATATAATAAAAATATTTGTGTTTCTCATTTCTAATTGAATGAAAGAATTGAAGTGTTATTTCTTCCTTCACTCTTTCAATATATAGAATTAATTACATAATCAATGAATTTCACCAATCACTACACTAAATATAAAAGGTTGTAATATATATTTATTATTATGCATTATAATATTAAATATATTATATTTATTATCTAATATATTATTTATTATTATATTTATATTATATTTATAACATATTTATTATATTTATAATATATTTATTATATAAATATTATATTTATGAATATTATAGTTCTATTCAACTTATGGTTTATTATATATTTTGAATAACAAACAACCCTCAATTATCAATTATTATCTTTTGATAAAAAATATTCATTATTTGTGCATTTAGTTATATTAAGTTTCATTCTTCAAGATGTATTTCCCAACTAACTCGGCAAGGACTGTATTGCTATGCAACCCTTGTTTATATTTGTTTAAACTCGTCCAAAGGTTTTTGAATATTTAATCTTCTCCATTATTTCTATATTATTATTGTTGATTGAAGATTAGGTGATAAATGAAGAACACATACAAAATTCATATTGAACTTGAATTATTTTTATCTTAAATATATTTTATTATATATAAAAAATGCAGTTTAAAAATATTAATTTTTTAGAAAAATAGTTAATGAATATAATTTTTTATTAAATTTTAATATTCTTTTTCCAAGAAAAAATGTATTTTTCATTTAAGGAGAATTGAAAATGCATTCCACATAGAGCATGATACATAGTTTACAAAGTTTGTGTTATTGTCTGTACTTATCATTGAACTATCTATAGTTCTATCCACTATTCATTAGAAAGATAATCTTGAAATTGACATGTCCAAAGGACTTACATTACATTTCATCAAAACACCTATCAAGTAACCAAATCAAAGCTTGTCAAAAAAATACATTGAAAACCCATCCACAAAAACATTTAAAGCTCAAAAACATTAGTAGACCTGGAGGAGACTAAAAACACCTCATATTCATATTCAATGATATAATTTTTCATCAATTGTAAACCATCTTTAGAAAGGGTATCAACCTGAACATTGAGCTCCTTATAAACATGCTTGAAACATGTCTCCTAAAACGACCATGAAATCTCCTTCAAATGCTTATCCAATGGGGATAAACTAGTAATATGGACCTGAAGTTGATCCCACATTCAATTTATAGTGAGAGATGAATCCCCAAAAAAATTAAAACTCCCACAACTCCAAGAATAATACCTATCCACCGAAATTGCTCCCACAACCCTCTACTACTTTATCCACACATTAGGTTTGTAAACTAATAACAAAGCCAATACCTGGGCATAGATTTGAAAATATGAAATTGGTTTATAAAATCTACAATGATTAATTGTGTGTATTCTATGTCCAATGGGAATGGAATATTTTTTTTTTTTAATTGTAATGCTTGATTTTAGAGTGCGATCAAATTGATGTTGATTAATAAATATGGCTCTTATGTTTCTACATTTACACTTTAATTCAATCTTCCCAGAATGAAGTGTGAATCGAGAAAAATGGTTTAGGGATTGAACATTTTAACATTTTAACACTTTGCAAAGAGTTAAAGTTTAATATGGTTCATGAAGCAAAGTAAGGTATGGGAACGAGAAAGTTGACGTTCTGCTAATACTATCCAGAGTCGCGAATTTTGAAAGCCAGATTTAAGGTTTCCACTATAGAGTCTCATCATTTAAAGGAAAAGAAAGAACGAGATCTGATAGATTCAGATTTTCTGTAAACGGTATTTTTATTTAAATTTAAAGGTTAACCAAAGCGAATAGAATGGGATAAGATAAATACAAACATATGGTTGTGGTCTATTAGTGGCCCATTGTAAACTACTACGCATACTCAAGTATGGATTACAGTACATGGACGGTAAAGCATTGTAAAGGTACGAATAGATCTCTTGTTGCTCAAGCTTAACTACTTGTATTTAAGCTTAAAAAGTGTTAAGTTTATAATATTAATTATTAAATTAAAAAAATCAAATTCATAAAAATAAAAATGATTTATTATAAAAAAAATTAAAATATATTAAATTGATATAAATATTAGAAAAAAATAATTTTAATAAAAATATGTTTAATTCTAAATTTAAACATAAAAGAAATTAGGTATTTTTTTTTAAAATATATATGTGAATGGTTATTAAATTCGAGATTACTAATATAATATGCTAGACTTGTTTCTATTGATATCATTGAATGTCATAATGTTGTTTGGTCCAAATTAACCCGAGTGAATGAAATTATTTCCCATTTGTAGTAAGTCCTTGGAGATTCTCAGATTTTGAAGGCTTTTGCTTGAGGATGTCCCCTCACAATACTCGACAGAGTGAAGCAGACAATCAAATTTCATACATTTCACTAACTATCCATATCTTCTTCTACTACTATTCTTCTATTGATACTACTACTATTGGCATGTACCCATCCAATTTGACAAATTCTAAAGGGACTATGCTACCCCTAACCTTTAGGTTGGTTTATAAATGAATGTCATGTTTGAATGGGAAGAAGACAAAGGATAAATTAAGATTGTGAGCTTGAAAGTAAAGGAGGGTGTTGAATATTCTCTAGAATAGGTGAGTCAACTCTATTATGCAACTCTATTATGGTAGCCTCGAAAACCAACACACATTGTTTCCAACCCTCGTTAACTTTCTATTATACATGCATTTATGCATACAATATTATATTCATATTCACTGCATATTCTTTTCTTATATTTGTTTAAGCTTATCCAAAGTTTTTCGAATATTTAATTCTTCTCCATTATTAGTCCCTGTCGTAGGCATAGAGGGACTATAGCGATCGATAAATCGTTGACCTGGCATTAGCTTGTGCGTTGACCATAAATATTTGCCTATTGTCTATTGTTGGAACAAAGGAAGTGGAAACATCGATTTTTATATAATAAAAAGTATCATGTTTGTCAAGATCTGATTGGACAAAGGATTGGAGGTCTTATTGCCGCCTTCGCTATTCCCAATGTAAAATATGTTTGCATTTCCAAAGTATTTGGTAGTATATGGTCATTTTTGAATCATAAATTTTGTTATGCATTCGTCCATCGTGGATTAATGCTACCATTAATTCGAATGTTTGTTTTATCATTTTATGCTAGGTAAATTTATGGCAATGTTTGATATGGTGGCATATCCAAAGTATGGCTTTGAAATACATTCTCTCGTGTTCGAACTATTGTTACAAAAAATATATGAATTTATTTGGGATACATCAGAGACCTGCCACATTGAATTTTTTTCTTAAATGTTTACAGTGCATTTCTGACAAACTTAAATGTTTACCTAACAAGTTTGGTAGTGTTGAATGGTTACTTAACAGGCTTGTTACAAGATATTTTCTTCCATTTTTTAAATTTATATGCTCTAGGGGCATTGCTGGATCACTGGTCCATGCTTGCTTTTTTCATGGCATTGATTTCTTATTTGCATGTTCTCATTGTTCTTGCTTGCCTGTTCGTGTTGTTGCAGTTTGCACGTTTGGGTTTCTGCAGTCGCGATTGAAAGAGACTTGTTCCTAGGGGGGTGGTTGCTGCTTGTTCCTTTCTTCATTGTATGTTGTTTATTGGTACTTGATTCGACTTTGCAGGGTTCCGGTCCTGCGCCTGCACTTGGGCCTTTTGGTGCTTTTTGGCTGGGCTCTTATTTGGTGCTTTTTCTTGTTTTCCCAGGTTTGCAATGTTGGGATGTTGCATCTGTGGTTGGATCTATGGTTACATTTTTTTGCACTTCAGTTTGCATAGAATACTATTAAGATAAAATAACAGACTAAAGAATTGCAGGCGATGTAAATTGCATATGTTACACGTTGAAACAGAGTTTGTCGGCTTGGAAATATATTTCATAGTTGTCGATGTGTTTTCCATGGATTCTATGTTACTATGGTTTCATAGTTATGAGAGTGCCTTTTGCTGTGTGGGAGATATAGTTGTTCTCTGCCTTTTACTTTCCTGTTGTAAACTACGTTTGACTTTAGTTTGTCGTGTTTCTATGGTCATTCCGAGCGACCATCGCTCGGTTGCGTACTTAGCTAGTTTTATGGACGCGGCTTCGCGAATAGGTTCTATCAAACTATGACAGGTCGTGTTTGGTGTATATATTAGCTTTGACGAATTAGTTTTATTTAAAAGAAGGCCTCATGGACAGAAGAGAATGCAATTTATGAAATTACAGGTTTCCTGGACAACATAGGTTAATGATCGCGACTTCTGGGGCTGGCGGGTTGAAAATTGGGCTTATTAAGATAAAATAACAGAGTAAAGAGTTGCAGACGATGTCAATTGCATCTGTTACGCTTTGAAGCAGATTTTGTCGAGCTTAAAATATATTTCATAGTTGTCGATGCTTTTTCCATGGATTCTATGTACTACGGTTTCATAGTTATGAAATTTCCTTTTGTTGTGTGGGAGATATAACTCTTCTCTCCCTTTTACTTTCATGTTGTAAACTGTGTTTGACCCTACTTTCTCGCGCTTCTGTGGTCATTCCAAGCGACTGCAGTTCAGTTGCATCCTATGACAGATCGTGTGTGGTCTATACATTAGCTTTCCCGAATTAGTTTTCTTTAAAAAAAAACCTCCTGGACAGAAGAGAATGCAATTTATGAAGTTATAGGTTTCCTGAACATCATAGGTTAATGATCGCGGGTTCTCAGGGTGGCGGGTTGAAAATTGGGCTTTTGTTCTTTCGTGCCCTGCAAATAGCACGGAGAGTTTCGCGATCATTCCGACCGGCCGTCATTCAGTTGCATAGTTAGCCAGTTTTATGGACACAGCTTGGAGGATAGGTGGTATCGAACTATGGTGTATACATTACCATTTCCAAATTAGTTTTCTTTAAAGGAAGAGCTCCTGGACATAAGACATTGAAATTTATCAAATTATAGGTTTCCTGGACAACATAAATTAAACATAGGAAATATGTAATTTTGTAAAGTAGATATATAAAGCATGCACGGAGCCCTCGTCCCATACTTAGCCAGTTTTTGCATCGTGGGTTCTCAGGGTGGGCGGATGAAAATTGAGAATCAGAGAGTTCTCTGATATACAAATTGACCATCAGACTTGTGGACTATTTGAATTTGAAGGCCGTCATGTCCAAAAAAATTAGCATTGTCGAAATAGTTTATTTTATGTACGTCATTTTACATACCTTGGTGGACAAAAAAACACACAAAAAAAATAGTAAGCATTTTTTGGATCTCGGGTTCTCGGGATGGCAGGCTCTAACTTCGGCCACTGTTGTTCCGTGTCCTACAAATAGCACAGATAGTTCCACGATATACAAATAGACAATCGGACTTGCAGACTATTTGAATTTCAAGGGCTCATGTGCAAAAAAAATAACATTCTCGAATTACTTTTCTTTACGTACGTTCTACATATGCTTGTCAACAAAAACTAAAAAATAGTAGTAACGTCTGTTACATAGGGCTCCATCCCCGCTACATTCACCGATTCCTAATACACATTAAATATGCTTTCAAAAGTCAGAATCGACCAGACATGTTAAAAAAGATGGGCTTTAATAACTGGAAAGCTTGAGGACATTCCCCATTAAAATAAATAGATAGGTTAATATTCAACCCTTCCTTGTTTTTTATTTTGAATAGGCAGGGAAAGCTGAAGACTCAAACGCAACGTAGTTCTGCAGTTATTAGATACTCAATTCGCATTCTCGCTATGGCTTCTACCAATGAGTTGTCCATTATATATGGCCTTCCTTCTAGGTTATCAGATGTTTTTTCCCCTTTACTCAAATAATAAAAATGTCATTGAATTTGAAGAACATTGAGTACTTAAGTGCCTTACCTATGAAAGCACCTTTTTGCGAGCATTTTAAATTTGCGATTTTTTTTTTTTGCTTCTGTAGTTTTAGTTTTTCTTAAAAGCTTTAGCATAATTCACGAAGGTGTCGCCCACAGAGGGCTTGACGTCATGTCCCTCTTTAATATTGTGCATTTTGAAATGTTGGGCTTTAATAACTGAAAAGATTGAGGACATTTCCCATTAAAATGAATAGACAAACGAATATTATGGGATCTGGCAATTTCTTTTTACCTGCATTTTGAAGTTGTGATTTTTTTTTT
>ML802675.1:39874-53200 GCA_009831015.1 Picea engelmannii | reverse complement strand
TCAGTAGTTCTAGTTTTCTTAAAAGCTTCAACATAGTTCACGAACATGTCACCCACAGAGGCCTTCACGTCATGTCCCTCTTTAATATTGTGCATTTCAAAATGATGGGCTTTAATAACTGGAAAGCTCGAGGACATCTGCCATTAAAATGAAGAGACATCTGAATATTATGGGATCTGGTAATTTCTTTTTGCCTGCATTTTGAATTGGCGAAAATACTTTTTATTTTATTTTTTTTGCTTGTGCAATTTTAGTTTTCTTAAAATCTTCAACATAGTTCACGAACGTGTGACCTACAGAGGCCTTCACGTCTTGTCCCTCTTTAATATTGTGCATATCTTAGATGTCGGATTTGAGAATCTGCTTGGATATGGGAATTTTAATACGTGTTGCTAGTCACTATTTAGTGCACACATTCAAAAAGATTGGCATTAATAACTGAAAATATCGAGAACATCTGTCATTAAAAGGAATCAACACAAATTGTACGGAGGACCATCCAGCCTTGATTTTAAATACTTATTGTCATTTCTCTCTATGATCAAAGAGTTGCGCTTTAGGGTGCCTTTGTTCTAATGTTCCTAGTTATGGACATGTAAGACAACTTAGAGATGCGATCGAGGGGCAGATGAAAGAAGAGAGACTGGTTTTATGTGACGTGAGCTTTGAGTAAAAAAAAAGTTTGGTATACAAGAGAAACTCAGAGAGGACAAAAAAAAAAATAACAAGTATGTTTGGTGTTCTCCCTATGTTCGATGCTTTGGTTGGTTGAAAAGGCTACCTAGAAATTTGTTTGTTGAACTTCTTTGTTTTATTGCTGGGAATTGTAATGGATTTTTAGGTCACCAGCAAGATAGTTCTTCGTTTAAGTATATATCTTCTTCCAACAACACAGATTTGGCCACTATATTGAATTGTAGAGATCACACAAGTATTTGTCTTCCTCATAGTCTGGTAACAAAATCTGTATGGGTGGATAAAACGACATATTATCACTACAAGAGTTTCTATTTCATACTTTGATGACCTGCATGTGGCTCTGGTAGCCGACTTGACATAAATCCATGTTCTTTGTCAAAGTTTGTTCGGTTTCCTTTGGATGTAGCTGTAGAGTCCACATATTAGGCATCACCTCTGAACATTCTAGACCTTTATGTGCACCGCCATACCTCACCCGCTATGAGGAAAGATATATTCTGATGCATTCTAGTGCATTCTGCAACATTTGATGCACTTGCCACACCTCAGCTACCCAAAGAATTTATGTACCTCAACAGATTTGCATTTTTCATCTGGGCTAGACGTTTCGTCCATTTTACAGTAATAAAGCAAAGAAGTTCCACATACAAATCCTCAGGCAAGCTTCTCAACCAAACAGACGATCAAATACAAGTAAAATACCAGTCACTATATACTTAAATTTTTTTCCCTTGCCTTAACTGTTGTGACATAAAAACGACTTCGTTCACTTTGAAATCAACGTGAATCACATTTGAATCACATTTCTAAGTTATCTCAGATGTGAATGCTCGGGAACATTGCAAATAAAACATCTTAAACCCCAACTTTTCAATGACAGAAGGAAATTAATACTTGACAAAGAATGAAATGTTGAATAAGTAGCCATTGCAAGCAGGCCATATCTAGAAGAAACAAGGTATTCAAAAAACTGGGATAGATGTACTTCACAGCACCGATTAAGTACAAAACCCAAAATTGATATTCAACTCGTTTTTTATGAATAAAGAGTTTGAACGTCAAGAAAATTGTGAAGAAGCTTCATCAATGTACATATCTTTAATTTGTCGATGGCAGGCAAAATCGAAATCGTTGTCACAAATAGCCTTAGTTGTATTTTGTAACACATCTTATTTGAATATAGAATAATTTCGGTTTATTTCTTAATAGTATTTTCCAATTTCTGGTTTTGTTTCAATTGTATTTTGTACCTTCTTCCCCTATGTCGTTAAACATGAAGGACAAGATTTTCTTTGTGCTGCTTACAACTTCAATCTAAATAAAACCTGGTATGTTCTTTCTTTACATTTTACATTTAAAAATACTTTTTCATAGGCCATACTTATGTGGTGTCGGCTCTGTATTTAAAGAAAGAAATTGAAGGACCCGTTCTGCTCCCATTCTTTGGGTTTTGTAAATAGAATGAATTCATGAGTTACAACAAGGCAACTGAACTTTTGACACAATGTTCCTGTGAAGTATGTTGGATAAATTGCATCTTGTTCTATTTGATAATATCGGTGCATATATACTAATATCAATACTATTGAAAAAAATACAGAAAACTTCCTCTTCGGAAAAGCTTAGGCAGTTATGTTTGGGTTTGTGGTATTAAACAAATATGTCCAGTGTATCATCATATACATCTTGCAGCCTAGGAGTTCCGTAGTTTGCAATTTATGCTTTAGTTACTTAAAGTCACAACAAATTTTGATTGCCTTTAATTTAATTTAGATATTGATGTTTATGTCGAGCCGTCATTTGCTGATGTCATTTCAATGAATACAAGATGAATAGATGATAAGGAATTTATGTCGTTGAGACCACAATGCAAATTCATGTTCCTTGTTTCTCTATGTACATCTTGCAGTCAAAATTTTCCTGGTTTCAATGAAATTTGCGAGCTAAAGAGCATCTTGCAAATAGGGAGATCATTTTCATTTGAAACAGAAACAATCCATTAATATATATTAGTATGAATACTATTCAGATAAATACGAAAAATTTATCCATTGATAGATACTAGTATGAATACTATTGAAATAGATATCAAAACTTTGTCTTGGCCAATACTTAGCCAGTTATCTGGACACCAGGCCTCAGGTTCGCGGTATCCATCACCTATGTCCCCTATTTCATCATATACATGTTGTAGGCAAAGAACTTCAGTGATGTGCACTTAATGCTTTTACTAGTGAGAACTAGCCAGTAGAGGTTCGAAAACATTGCCATTAATAAACGGAAAAAAAGGTTTTCCCGAGTCTCAGATACTTATCTCTTTTCCCATTTTTCTTTTCCCGTTCATTATGGATTTCTGGTTTTATACTTAGTCATCTTTATATGTACGATGGGATGACATGTCTTCATCTCCATCTATATCCTCGCAAGATGGATCTGACCGACCACTGTTCCATTCCATACTTAGCCAATTTTATGCCCACCGCCGCGGGGCTGGTGCTTGCGATCCCAACTGCTTATTGTTCCGCTATATACACCTTGCATTGAAAACATCTGTCATCTACAATTCTACCGCAGGTTCCTCGTATACATTAATTTTGTTCAAAGTATCTATTGCTGATATGCATACCTAACAACTTTGCGTCCTTCCTGATATACATCAACAATGGTCTTACCAGTGACAAGTGGACATAGTGGTATGCAATATACTTCTGTGATCTACAATTCATGCCTTAACATCTCCATCTATATCCTCTCATGACGGATCTGACTGACCGCTGTTCCTTTTCATACTTAGCCAATTTTATGCCCACCACTGCGGCGATGCCGCTTATCGTTCCGCTATATACATCTTGTACTCAAAACATCCGTGATCTACAATTCCACAGCGGTTTCCTTGTATACATTAAGTCTGTTCAAAGTATCTGTCGCTACTTTCCATCCCCAACAACTTCGTGTCCTTCCTCATATACATCAACAATGCTCTTACTAGAGGCAAGTGGACATAGTGGTACAAAAGATACTTTTGTGATCTGCACTTTATGCATTAACTGGTGAGAACTCAGCAGGCATTCACAAGCATTTGCATTAATAAGCAAACACTAGATGTTCTTCTACGAGATACTTGGTTCTTTTTCCCTTCTCTTCTTCTCGTGTATTATCTAGAATTCCACTACAAACTTCTCTATCATTTTTCCCTTATTTTGTTCCTGTGTATTATGGGACTATAAAATATGGACATGATATTTTATAGAACATGTACAAATTCCGCATTCCATACCTAGCGACATTTTGGATCATGGGTTCTCAGCCGGGCGGGCAGGCTCAAAATTGGGCCTCCATTGTTCTGTGCCCTACAAATAGCACCCCGATTTCCATGATATACAAATTGACAAGCGCACCTGCGGACTGGCTAAGTCAACATTGCACTGTTATTGTTCTATGTCCTCCAAACAACACTCCCAGTTCCGTGATATAGAAATTGACAGACGAAGTGCAGGACTGGCGGGGTGGAGATTGCCATTGTTTACGGATGCTAATCCCTATGAAGTATCTAACAGTATCTAAAAAATTATTTTAGTTTTTATTTTTTCCCTGTATAACAGTATCTAAAAAATTATTTTGAATACTAAAATAGCTCTTAGTAGTGACAACCGGACACAGAGTTACAAATCAATTGGGATTACACTCTTCACAATATACAAATTGACTACTGGATTTTGACATCGTCCGCTCTTCCATGTTACAGATTATGTATTCCAATGTTCATAGCGATAAATTTAGAAGGTCCGGGCCTCGCCTCTTTTGTAGACACTTTCTCAGCCTGTTTTGCATCCTCTTGTTTCCCAGTTCACGAAATATGCAGCTCCAACATTGGCGGGTTGACACATGTTTATCTCCATTTATATAATCAGACAACGAATCCGACCGACCATTGTTTCTTTCGATGCTTTCAATGTTTTTCTGTTATATACATACTCCACTCTAAATTTTCGTGATCTACAATTCCACTGCTAACTACTTCGTTCTTTTTCCCTTTTTTTTCTTCCCGTGTATTATGGGACTATAAAGTATGCACATGATATCTTATAGAGCATGTACTAATTCCCGTGATATTTTATAGAGCATGTACAAATTCCACATTCGATATCTAGCGACATTTTGGATTGCGCATTCTCGAGCGGGCATGCTCAAACTTGGACCTCCATTGTTTCGTGGCCTACAAATAGCACCCATAGTTCCGTGATATACAAATTGATAAGAGAACCTGTGGAGTGGCTGACTCAACATTGCACTTTCATTGTTTCATGTTCTCCAAACAGCACTCGCAATTCTGCGATATACAAATTGACACATGGAATGCAGGACTGGCGGGGTGGAGATTGCCATTGTTTATGGATGCTAGTCCCTATGAACTATCTAACAATATCTAAAAATTTATTTTGAATACTAAATTAGCTCTTAGTACTGACAACTGGACACAGAGGTACAAAATAGTTGGGATTGCATTCTCTGCGATATACAAATTGACTACCGGATTCCGACATCGTCCGCTCTTCCGTGTTACAGATTATACATTCAAATGTTTGGAGCGATACAATTAGAAGGTCTAGAACTTGCCTCCTTTGCAGACACCTTCTCAACCTGTTTTGGATTCTCCTGTTGTCGGGTTCACAAAATCTACAATTCTAGCGTGATCACTCTACCACTGCTCACAAATGTTTCAAAGTATCTCTCACTGCCTTCCATCCCCACTAACTTCTTGTGCTTCTGGCTGTCCTACCATATCCTCTTCGCTGTTACACGTATTGCGCTCAAAAATTTCCGAGACATACAATTTGACCCTCGTGCCCTCACCCTCAACGCTTGTATGTTGCAACCCTGTTTTGTAGCTGTTTTTTTTTCCCTGCTTGCGACCTCCGTACTTTCTTACTATGTGATTAGAAACCTTTCATGCTAACAACTGACCATGTAGGAACCCTCAACATTGTCATTAATGGCCAAAAACCTCGAGGGGATATCCCATTATTACGCATTAAATCAAGATGTACGAAGAGTTGTTTTTTCCCTTCCGATTGTTCATCTCCAACACGCGTCCTCGTGTTGGGCCGCTCAAGAAATCTACAATGCTTAATTGCTCATTGCAATATCCAACGTGTTGGCATTTCTATGTATGCAATTAGTACTCTTTAATGTTAACAACGCATCATGCAACAACCATCCAAATTGTCATTAATCAACGAAAGTCTCGAGGACATCTCCCATTCACACGCTTTCGACCAAAATTTGCGTAGGGTTATATTATCCCTTCCAACTTTTCATTTCATTCATCGGCTGGAACCAATAAACGTTCTTATAGACTTATGGCACCAGGTCGACAACATTTTTTTGGAGATACAGTAAATATGTTCGCACAAGAGGACCAGAGCTTTCAATGGTCCAGGGCATACTTTTACTATTCATCCCGTTCCGCCCAAAACGAAGTGATTTGGACCTCTGGAATTGCTTGTGTAGGCTGCGTTCCTGAGGTTTTTGACTCTAAGGAGGTGGTCTCTTGGTGTGCCGAAAAATATATTCCAGGCTAAATAATTATTCCACTACGCGACCATTCTCCTGTTTCTTTGTCGCCTCAGCTATTCCACGAGATGTTAAAATTGTTGAACCCAACATTGACGTTCAGAGGACAAGACTGCAAACAATTTCTAGAAAAACATCATAACGGGTTGGACATCTTAGCGCACTTCCTCAAAGACCTAACAACAATTCCTAAAGATATCACAAGGTTGTAGGTAAGTTCCTTTAGAAATCCATTCCAGGAAATTGCTTGGCTAGTTACAAGAATAACGAGACAGGCATCCACAACAAGCATTTACCATATAATTATTTATATTTTGTATTTCACAGTCAAGGAAAAATACATTTTCGATTGGAGGAAGCTAATTTCAATTGATCTCTGCTCCTAGTTGTCACGATTCAAAGAATCGAATCAATTTTATATGTCATCCTACTTGATTTTCACAATTGTGTATTGTTGTCCGTTTCCAAAAATTTCTCTTTCGAATAAAATAAACTGTGGATTCGACCCAGTAACATTTTGGAATGAGGCACTGTGGAGACACAAGGCCTCCCATTGTTTTTACGAAGTTTTTAATGGCTTTGTATCAGTTTTCAAAGATTTACTGTTAGGTAAGGATGCTCCGCGGATGTCTGGCTAGGCAACCAAGATTTTGAACAGGAAGGGCACACTTCAGCAAGAGGAAAATCATAGTGTCCTCGTGGTCTTTGGCTCTAAGGAAAATCCTGCCTTCCTTCCATGCCACATCACAGATAAGATGTTTGTTGCAGAAATAGCAAGGCAACACAACCACTGGTTGCATTTTTTCCATGACAAGAAAAAAAAATAGTTCATTCCTTTGCCCTAGAAAGTCGAAGACTTCGTGTGCAGAAATATCAACAAGATTGACAAGTTTGTCACCCATTTCAAGAAATTGAACCTAATTTGCGCTGAAAGGCTAAAAGGGTTCGACCCTAATGGAATTTTTCGAGAACATTTACTGGGTGTTGGCTTTAACGCCTGTTTTATCCATACACACCTGACCCAATACAGGAACAATGTCGACAAAAATCCTACTTCTGCTGATTGCGACGCAGAGAGATTGCAAAGCACCACTGAATTGTACAGACAACATGGAAAAGTGTCCGGTGAGAAGAGTACCTAGTCCCCTGCCAACACTCCCAAAAGCATGACATCATAGAGCATAGCTTCGATGGTCCACCCCAGTAAGAAAGCAACCCAGAAATCTTCGAACAAAGGAGGAGATAAGAACCCTCCTTGCATAAATATTGATAGTTCTCACAAAATTCCACTGGCGAAGAAGAGAAAAAACAATGCAGGGTAGGCGGAGGAACCCCAAATTGAAAGTGGAAAACTGCAACTTGAAATTGAAGCTGAACACATGCAAAAAATTGGGTCGTCTGTGGTGGAAATATCAGACACTGACTTTTTTGACATAGATGAATCCTTCATAATCCAGAGCGTTATTTTTGACAGCCAATCTAAAAGTCTAGTCATTGAAAAGAGAGATGTAACAAATAGGAAAGGCAAATCTCACGCAGAGATTAACTTTAGCGAAATGTCATCGTCCCAAATATGCCAATTTCACCAGGGAACTGATGATATTCTTCATGATTCCATTCGAGGAATTGAGAAAAAAAAATGCCAATATGAAACAGTGCCTCAATGAATTTGAGCAGGCTTTCCTTGCAACTCCAGAATTTGCCAGTCCTTTGGAAAAAATCGTGTCTGCTACCACTACAGCGAAGATGAAAGTATCCTCTACCCTCCTTGTATGTTATGGAGCCCTGGTAGAGAATAAAATCAACAAAAGAATGTAGTTAGTTACTGAATCCTGGGAAACATCGCAAAATTTAGTTTCCTTTGGAAAGAAAGCCAATGGTTTGTTGGAACAATTGGAGACGAATTTAAAAAATGAATAGCTTTTCTGTGATCAGGTACTGGCCCCTTTTGCCAAATATGCTGACAACACATCGGAACTGAAAAGAAGATAGGAGAAACTACCCTCACCAAATCACACCAAAAAAGTAAAATCATGCTGGCAAAAGAAAGTTGACAACCTGTAGCTCGTTGTCAAGTCATGTAAACAAGTCATATCAGAAAAGGAAGATTTTTTCACAAGCCTGCTCCAGCTAAACTTAGTCGGAATACCAATGAGGTTCAAGATCCTAACTTAATTCTCAAATCCTTGTCAGTCACCAAAGAAGCCTTCAAGGAACAAGTTGATATTTTAAAGGGGTTTTCTTTCGAAAAGTTTTACAGCATACTTGAACATCGTCTAGATGAGCATGAGCATTGGGTACTGGACTATGCCTCACAAAATGAATAAATTGAACAGACTATGCATAGCATTTCAATGGATCTAAGGAAATTAGAAAATGACCTTTACGACATAGAAATCCGAGATAAAACCAACACAGCCTCCATGAAAAGCTACATCGGAGAATGGTTCCAAGAGAGAATGGATGGCCTCGTTACAATGCCCATCGACGACAGCAACAAAAACGCATCGGCTTCATAGTAAGTTTATACTGCCATCTTGTTTTGTTTATCAATCTAGTTTAAGTCTATGTTGTCATCTTCTCTTCTTTATCAATCCACTTATGTCCTCTTTCAATAGAAATATGTAACCAAATACTCTTAACTTCCAATTTTTTCTTTTCAGATCTTCGTCTCTACCGTCGTGCACTTCTTTCAATGTTCCTAATTCTTGTACTTATTTATTTTTATGGTCCATAGGATCCCCAATCCTAGTCTATATGACAAACGCATTTAAATTTCTAGAAACATGTAACAAACATTATTAATTTTTGATAAATTCCAAAGAAAATTGATTCGACAATGCCCTTATTGTATACTAAATTTTGGGTTTCCAGGAACCTTTATTGTTTGTTCCAAATAAAACTAATTCGGATAGGCTACATTTCTTGTCTCCTATTGTATGCTAATTTTCTGGTCTTCAACGGCATTGATGTTTTAAATGTTGATGTAATTTCCAGAGATATGTAACAAACATTATTTATTTTATAATAAGTTTGTATTGTATAGTTCGCAACACCGCTTCTCAATTTGTATATCGTGGAACTCTCAATGTTGTTTGTAGGGCACGAAACAACAGAGACTGATTTTTTAAACCACCAGCCCGAGAAGCGCGATCCAAAAACTGGTGAAGTATGGAATGACCCCTCCCTGCATGCTCTATAAAACGTGTATAAAGAAAACTGATTCGACAATGCTATATATTTTTTTTCCAAGAAAAGCCTTAGTTTTAAAGCAATCTAAATCGGGAAAACGTTATTACTATTCTATTGTATAACATACATTAATTTTTTGTAAATTTCTATATTCTGCAACTCCGCCTATCATTTTGTATATTGCGGAACTATCGGTGCTATTTGTAGGCCACGGAACATCAGAGACTCAATTTTGAACCCGTCAATTTCCAGAAACATGTAACAAACATTATTAATTTTTGATTAATTACAAAGAAAACAGATTCGACAATACCCACGATCCAAAAACTAGGGAAGTATGGAATGACCGCTCCCTACATGCTCTATAAAATGTGTGCAAAGAAAACTAATTTGACAATGCTATATCTTTATGTCCAAGAAAATCCTTAGTTTTAAAGAAAACTAAACTCTGCCTGTCATTTTGTATATCGTGGAACTGTTAGTGCTATTTGTAGGCCACGAAACATTAGAGGCCCAATTTTGAACCCGCCAGCCCGAGAACCCATGATCCAAAAACTAGCTAAGTATGCAGTGAGGGCTCCCTGCATCCTCTATAAAATCTCTTCCCCATACTTTATAAAAGTAGAAACTTTGTATGTATAAAACTAAATATCTACTTTATACAAGTACATATTTCGTATGTATAAATTTTTTATTTGTGATGAATTTCTATAGTCCGCAACTACACTCCTCCATTTTTGTATCGTAGAGAACATCAAAGGCCCAATTTCTGTATCACGGAACTGTCGGTGCTTGTTTTATATCGCCTGCCCGACAACCCGCGATCCATTAAAAAAGTACATATTTTCTATGTATAAAAGTATTTCAATGTATTTCAACTTTCTAGCCACGTGTATGTACTATGTTGCATTTACTCCCATCCCAACTTGACAGGGACTCCACTGTCATGCAACCTTGTTTCCATATGTAATGTTGTTGATTGAAGATTAGGCAGTAAATGCAGAATGCCTATACAAAATTTATAATGAAATTGAAATATTTTTATCTTAAATATAATTTATTATACATAAAAAGTATAGTTTAAAATATTAATTTTTTTGGATCAAAAGTCTATAAATATGATTAAATATGATTGTTTATTAAAATTTAATATTTATTTTAAGAAAAAAAAAGTATTTTTTATTCAAGAAGAATTGAAAATACATTCCATGTAGTGTCCCCAAGGCCGAGCCCCATTGTAAACCATGTTTTGAAAGGAATTGTGATTATGTTTTATAGGATGGTGAGCCAAGTTTTTATAAGCTGGAGGCTTATGTGTTTGTTAGGCCAGGGAGCCTGAGTGTTGAAGGCTAGGAGCCTGCTGTTGTATATGTAATCATGCAGAACAAATAATAAAACATAAACACCACCATGTGCAGACCAACCATGATGAATGAGTGAAGGGGGACTAAGCATCCATAGGGTGGGCAAGGAATTAGGGGCTGGAAGGTGGGAAAAGGGACTAAGTATTGATCCTAGGGGCTAAGCCTCGGGGGCTTAAGCCTGGGAATATTATTTTAATACTATCCCAAAAGACATGTGCATTTTATGTTTTATCCTAAGTCCTGGCAAGGGGAGAACATACAAGGGAGATGCGTGATGGTGGAACGCATGCAGTTTCATGGGTGACAAGTGTCAACCCTGACGCATGCAAATAAAATGGCCAGGGTGAGCCGTGAGAAGGTTCCTCCCCCATTCTACCCGATTGTCTGAACGTGTATGGAGCCTTGGATAGTACTACCAACCAGACTCCTGTAGAGAACCTTCGTGCATCCCTGTGATTCGAAAAGTCTGTGTCTGGCTCTGAGAAAATCGGTGTGTATATTCCCTGAACGAGAAGCCTGTGTGGATTTGGGAAAGAGTCTATGTTTGGTTCTGGAAACTTGGTACACCCCTTCTATGTTCTAAACCGGGGAAGTCTGAATCGACCCCTACGCAGACGACTCATCATGCATCCCTGAGAATCTAGAGGGTGAGTCTATCCCGTGTTGCCAAATTGAGAAAACAGAAGTGTCTCGTCCTTGCTAAGCCTGGTTATATTGTTACACCTTTCTGGAGCTACCCTGGGGTGTTTGTGTCTGGATTCTCGTGGATTGTGGTGGACGTGTAGTGTTTGATACCGTGTGGCTTGTTGGCCAGTTTGTACAACACTCTCTCCAGGTGAGAGAGGTGGTTGAAGTTGGAAGACCAGGTTGTTGGACCTGTGAGCGACTCCCTCCAGGTGAGAGAGTGCACAGAGGAAGGAGAGAACTCCTGGAAGGAACCTTGTAGCTGCCATAGAGCTCGGAGAATTTCGGTTCGACCTATTCCTATAACCCAAGGCAAGGGAGATTAGCAGCCGAAGGACTGTCCAGGTGACAAAGAAGGTGTATACTCTTGGGGTGGAACAAGCATTTGGGGAATGAGGGTCTGTGGGCAGTGAGCATGGGAGGTTCCTTGGAGAGAATCCCTTCCTTGTGGTTGTGTGTTGTTTTCCCTGTAACCTCAGCCTAGCCTAGATTTCCTTGCCTTGGGGTGGAGCTTAGTCCCAGCTCGGGGGTGACCCATTGCTGAGCTGATGAGTAGTGTGGTCTAAGGCTGGGAGGTTCGTGGAAGGCCTGCACTTGGTTGGTGGATTCTCCCACTGTTAAAAGCTAAGTATCTGATTATGTTTTTATCACGTTTTGCATGACTCTACTATTTATGTTATCATGATTTCCGCTGTGTATACGAATTAATATGGAATGCTATGGATTGTTAATTATAGCAACAAATAATATGTTTTACTCTGTGCTTAAATGAGTTATGTATAGAGTGGTGTTATAACCTTCTCTTAATAGCGATTAAACCTTGGTAGCCAGAAAAGGGTGCGCTACAGTTTGGTATCAGAGCCAAGGTTTCGACATTGAGCCTAGATGGGCCAGTGGAGCGTTCTTTGGACCGAGAATGCGAAGGAAATTGGGTCTGGAAGGCTAATTTTGGACCCTGGTTTGCTCCAGAGTGTCAAGGAATTACTTAACGAGTTTTTACGCTCAGGAGGTATAGCGGCACTATGAAACCGCAACCAGTGTGGTATAATCCACAGGGAGAGAGGACTCCACACCAGAAGTGTAGGAGATTTAGGATCTGTTCGGGAGGGAAGGTGAACCCTCGTGACCGTTAGATCTGGAAAGTGTGCACGGGTTTTAAAGCCCTTTGGAATTGCACAGGAGTGTGGAAATCACGATACGTGAAATCCTGAATTAGTTAGGAACCGTCTGAGCCATCAGATATCGGCTGGAAAACCTGACAGCCATTGGATATGTCAGGAGATATCTGAGGGTTAAAACCCCAGTGAATAGGGGCGAAAGCCCCAAAATACATCTAGACCATCCAAATGATGGAGGCCACGTGTCGTGAGATTTCCCATTTCGGGAAATCAGGAATCGCGATATCGACAGTCCTAGTAACAAGGGACCGAGACTTTCCATGGTGGAAACCCCGGAGCAGTCGTGGATCGTCCGATTTGAGAAGGCCACGTGTTGAGAGATTACCCGTTTCGGGAAATCGGGGATCGGGGATTGGGGAGTTTCATTGACAAGAACTTGGGCTCTCGCCTTGATAAATCCCGACCCATAATGTCGAGACGTTAGCATGTGGCTAAGTCCCGATGAACGGACGAGATTCCTTTGGGGAATCTTCGGGTCTGTAACGACTGTCCAATGTGAGGAAGAGATGTCAGCTTTAAGTTGGGGCGCAAATGTGGATTAAGATAAGTAACGAGTAGATCTGGATGGCCAGAGTCCACCCGCCCAGATCTACGGCTGAGGTTTCATTCCGGAGCTCCCTTGTTGTACTGCCTTT
>ML802675.1:29075-39846 GCA_009831015.1 Picea engelmannii | reverse complement strand
GGGGGGGGGGGGTCCGGAATAGTGTGATGTGTGAAATGGGACCCCCTCCTATCATGTTGACTACCGTGTCGCATTTCCCCTCTGCCACCTGTACTCCACTTAACCGCGCGACGACGCTTGTTCTCATTGGCTATTCTTCAACCTTGTTGGGATTTTTTCCTATTGGCCATTTGCTAACCCTGCAGGGATTTGTCCCTATTGGCCGGTCGCTACCCCTGTCGGGGTTCGGCGGTTGCAAAGCCGAACAGTTTGTCATTACTATAGCGTCGAGGCGCGAAAAACAAAGAGGCGCTGCGTTTATTTGAACCGTGATCATGACCCACGATCACATGGGAACAGAGAAAAGCGAGAGTGGTGGAACTGATGACGTCGCTAAAAAGCGACGCGGGCCCTCATTAACGTGCCACGTGCCACCATAGTTGTGGGTAACCATTGTGATATGTGGGCTTGGAGGGTAGAGTAAGTCAGAATTTCGGAAGTCGGGGGTTGGAAAGGAAAGCAATTTTGAAAGCCTCATGGGCCGAAACCCTGAAACCCGAAGTCTCGAAATTCCAAAGTGTCGAAAATGAAAGTTTCGAAAACCCAAAAATTGCAGAGCCGAACGAGAGATCAGAAAACTTATTTGAATCGAAATGTCTTTTGTTTTTGTTCGTACTAGATTATAAATGTTGAGGATTGTTCCTGAAGGTTTAATGGCCTGAAAAACTTCGAATTTAATTGCACAGTGCATGTGCAGAGTTCAACGGAGCTCGGGATTCTAGTTAACCAACGCCGAGTATGGAATGGGAAAAGGTGATGATTGCCTCTGAAACAGGAGACGAATGGGAAGGAAAGGATGTCAATATGGGAGTGGAAGGATCAAACTCCAATGGGAATGGAAAAGAGAAGGATAAGGAAGGACACATAATGAAAATCATTGAAGGATTGCAAAGAGAGGCCAAGGCTCGCCGAGCTGATAGTCAAAAGCTCATGAAATTCAAGGATCGGCAGGGTGAATTAAACCTAAAAATTTTTAAGAGCCTGGAAATAATAGAGAAGAAACTCGAGAAGGGAAGAGACTCAAGTATGACGGAGAGTCACAAAACCCATGGGAGAATAAGAAGGTCGATGAGTGGTAGCCGACATCTTAGTCGCTCCCAAAGACATTCTGACAGGAAGACACATAGTAGTTCAAGCCCATCCCCTGCCAGAAAACATCGAAAATTTGGAAAGGAGGAATTGAAAGGAGAGATGAACAAGATTAAGCCTCCAACATTCGATGGAGAACATAAGAAGGAGGAATATGCTGAGACCTGGTTGCTTGGCATGAAGAAATACTTCCAACTGCAGAATTATTCTGCCTGTGCAGAAGGAAGAATTGCAATGTACCAACTGAAAGGAAAAGCATCCATGTGGTGGGATTAGTTGGTGTAGGTGCAACACATCATAGAGAAAGAGGTCACGTGGAAGGAGTTTAAGAGGTATTTCGAGAAGAAATACCTGACTAAAAGATACTATGACAGAAAGATGAAGGAGTTCTTTGAACTCAAGTTGGGTAGTATGACCATTGATGAGTATGAACGAAGTTTTCTGGAACTACTGAAGTATGTTCCATTCATCAAAGACGAGGCTGTTAAAATTCAGAGGTATCTGAGTGGACTGCCACCTTCCATGAGTGACAAGATTCAATATGACAATCCTAAGACCATGGAAGAAACCATAAGAAGGGAAAACTGCTTGTATGAACAGCAAGGAGAAAGACCTATCCTTCGGAAGGTTTGGAATGATTAGAGGAAGTTTAAGAAGGAACAGAGGCAGAAGGGAAACAAGCCTCCCTTTTTCAGAAACAATCCTTGCGGACAGTCATCTTTTAGAGAGCCCAGGAAATTTGAAGGGAGTGAGCAGGTGCCAAGACCGCCACCTATGGAGTGTTGGGGTTGTAAAGGGAATCATAGGTACAGAGACTGCCCCCCACAGAAAATAAAAAGCAAGAACTGTCCATATTGTTTAGCAAGCTAAAACGGTGGAGGATATGGGCAGCAGAATGCCGAGGATCTACGCAGCCCTGGACAACAAGCAAGAAGAATTTCAATCGCACATGATTGAAGTGGAAGGTACGATCAACAACCGACCACTTGTTATTTTAATTGATTCACGGGCTAGCCATAGTTATGTAGATCCTAGAGTGGTGGAAATTTTGCATCTAACGAGAAGAAAACATGAGAAGTCTTGGTTAGTGCAGTTGGCCACAGGGACCAAGAGGAAGGTCATTGAATTGGTTAAGTCGTATTCAGTGGACATGAAAGGAATGAGCACTAAGGCTGAATTGAACATTCTGCCTTTATGCTCATATGATTGCTTAATTGGGATGGGCTGGTTGCACCAGCACCATGCCCTTCTGTATTGTCGTAATAAGAGGTTCACATGCCTGAACGAAGAGGGAAATCAGGTAACAGTCCAAGGAATTCCCAGAACCGTGGCTGTGAGGGAAATCTCAGCCATGCAGCTGAAGAAATGTTACCGGAAAGGCTGTCAATTATTTGCAGCTTGGGTGGAAGAAGCATCCCGAGATGTAGTATCGAATCTAGAAGACCACGAAGTACTCAAAGAATTCAAGGACATATTTCAGTAGGTACCTGGACTACCTCCGAAGAGGGACATCAATTTTTCTATAAATTTGATGCCTGGAGCAGCTCCAGTTTCGAAGGCTCCTTATAGAATGAGTACACCAGAGTTGAAAGAGTTGCAATTGCAGCTCGAAGAGCTACTAAAGAAAGGTTACATTCGCCCCAGTGTGTCACCATGGGGAGCCCCGGTCCTATTCGTGAAGAAGAAAGATGGGACGTTGAGGTTGTGCATTGATTTTCGATAGTTGAATAAGGTTACTGTCAAGAACAAGTATCCTCTACCAAGGATTGATGATCTTTTTGATCAGTTGAAGGATGCAAAAATATTTTCAAAAATAGACCTCAAATATGGATACCACCAAGTGAGAATAAAGGATGAGGACATCAACAAGACCGCCTTTAGAACAAGGTACGGTCATTATGAGTTCACGGTGGTGTCGTTTGGGCTGTCCAACGCATCTGTTGTTTTCATGTGCCTAATGAATGGAGTGTTCAGAAATTATTTGGACAAGTTTGTCATAGTCTTCCTGGATGACGTCTTGGTGTATTCCAAGACAGAGGAAGAACATGAGCAACACCTGAGAATGGTGTTGTAGGTGTTGAGAGAACACCAGTTGTATGCAAAACTGAGCAAGTGCTCTTTTTACCAAAGGCAGATCCATTACTTGGGACACATTATATCTGAAGAAGGGATCGTTGTTGATCCTGAGAAGGTACAGGCCATTCGAGAATGGCCAACGCCAAGGAATGTGCCAGAAGTTAGATATTTTATGGGTCTAGCGGGCTATTATAGGAGGTTCATAGCCGGATTCTCAAAGATAGCTCATTCTATCACTTCCTTGCAAAGGAAGGAGAAGAAGTTCCAGTGGACTGAAGAATATGAGAGCAGCTTCCAGCGATTGAAGCAGCTGCTAACTAGTGCTCCGATCCTGAAGATTGCAGACCCAAATAAGGATTACGTAGTGTGCACAGATGCATGTAAGGAGGGGCTGGGAGGAGTTCTCAGCCAAGAAGGATTTGTAGTTTGTTATGAATCCCGAAAGTTGAAGGAGCATGAGAAGAATTATGCCACTCACGATTTAGAGCTGGCAGCAATCGTCCATGCCCTGAGGAAATGGAGACATTACCTCATGGGCAAGAGATTCGAGTTGAGAACATACCATAACGATCTGAAATATTTATTTGATCAGCCGACCTTAAATGCCAGGAAAATTAGATGGCTAGAGTTTCTATGTGAATATGACTTTGATATCAAGCATATCAAAGGGAAAGAAAATAAGGTGGTTGATGCACTCAACAGAAAAGTGCACAAATTACATGCTACAGCCATTAGCATGTACAGAACTAAGATTAAAGACAGAATATTGGAAGCTGCCAATATTGATTTGCAGTACAGAGGTCTAGTAGCAAAGCTACAGCAGCGTGAGAGACCACAAACCAAGGAAAGTTACACCTTGGGAACTGATGGCTTACTTCTATATAAAAACAGAGTGTATGTACCCAATGTCCGAGAATTGAAGCTGGAAATTCTAAAGGAGATGCATAACGTGACTTATGTTGGACATCCTGGATATCAAAAGACTGTGGCAGCAGTCAAAAGCCATTAATTTTGGTCGGGTTTGAAGAAATAAGTCATTGAATACATCGCCAGATGTATGGAGTGCCAGAAGGTTAAGGCTGAGCATAGGCACCCAACAGGGTTGCTGCAGCCTTTACCTATTCCTGAATGGAAATGGGACGTGGTAACAATGGATTTTATCACCAGACTACCTAGGACAAGAAAGAAACATGATTCAATCATGGTGGTGGTGGACAAGCTTACTAAAGCTGCCCATTTTATTCCATTAAAAACCACCCACAGGGCAGCAGATGTTGTTGATATCTTCTTAAAAGAAGTTGCACACTTGCACGAAATTCCTAAGACAATTGTGTCTGATAGAGACCCAGAATTCACTTTGAATTTATGGAAAGGATTGTTCAAAGGATTCAGAATGAATCTGAACTTTAGCACAGCATATCATCCCGAGTCTGATGGACAGACAGAGAGAGTGAATAGAGTAATAGAAGACATGCTGAGAATGTATGTGATGGATAAACCATCAAGGTGGGAAGACTACCTGCATTTGGTAGAATTCGCCTACAATAATGGGTATCATGCATCATTGAATATGAGCCCATTCGAAGTGCTTTATGGAAGAAAGTGCAACACTCCAGTGAGCTGGGATAATCCAGCTGACAAAGTAGTAGTTGGGCTTGAGCTGCTCAAAGCGATGGAAGTTCAAATGATAAATTAAACATAATCTAAAAGCTGCCCAGGACAGGCAGAAAAGTTACGCTGATAGTAACAGAACCCATAGAGAATTCAAAGTGGGTGACCATGTTTTCCTGAAAGTGAAGAGTTCCCTAAAGCTGGGAAGTTGCGCCAAGTTGGCAGCAAGATTTTGTGGGCCATTTGAGATCCTAGAAAGGATTAGGACGGTTGCATACATGCTTGCATTACCTGCATCTATGACTGTACATAATGTGTTTCATGTTTCACTGCTTAATAAATATGTACCTGATGCTAATCATGTTATCGATTGGAATGTGATTCAGGTGGAACCAGAAGGTATCCTGCAAGTGCATCCTGTACGCATATTGGACAGGAAAAGCAAACATCTCCGGAATCGATTCATAGAGCTTGTAAAGATCTAGTGGACCTGGTACGATCCTGAGGACGCAACATGGGAGCATGCAGATGTTATGCGGGCAGAGTACCCGCATCTTTTTGAAATTTTTTGAAAAGCTTGCAGATGTTGTTCAAAGTTGCACTAAGGACAGTGCAAAAAAATAAGGGGAGGGGGATTGTAGTGTCCCCAAGGCCGAGCCCCGTTGTAAACCATGTTTTGAAAGGAATTGTAATTATGTTTTATAGGCTGGTGAGCCAAGTTTTTATAAGCTGGAGGCTTATGTGTTTGTTAGGCCAGGGAGCCTGAGTGTTGAAGGCCAGGAGCCTGTTGTTGTATATGTAATAACGTAGAACAATTAATAAAACATAAACACCGCCATGTGCAGACCGACCACGATGAATGAGTGAAGGGGGACTAAGCATCCATAGGGTGGGCAAGGAATTAGGGGCTGGAAGGTGGGAAAAGGGGCTAAGTGTTGAGCCTAGGGGCTAAGCCTCGAGGGCTTAAGACTAGGAATAATATTTTAATACTATCCCAAAAGACATGTGCATTTTATGTTTTATCCTAAGTCCTGGAAAGGGGAGAACATACAAGGGAGATGCGTGCTGGTGGAACACATGCAGTTTCATGGGTGACAAGTGTCAACCCTGACACATGCAAATAAAATGGCCAGGGTGAGCTGTGAGAAGGTTCCTCCCCCATTCTACCCGATTGTCTGAACGCGTACGGAGCCCTGGATAGTACTACCAATTGGACTCCTGTAGAGAACCTTCGTGCGTCCCTGTGATTCAAAAATTCTATGTCTGGCTCTGAGAAAACCAGTGTGTATATTCCTTGAATGAGAAGCCTGCGTGGATTTGGGAAAGAGTCCGGGTTTGGTACTAGAAAATTGGTACGCCCCTTCTCTGTTCTAAACTGGGGAAGTTTGAATCGACCCCTACGCGGACGACTCGTCATGCATCCCTGAGAATCCAGAGGGTGAGTCTATCCCATGTTGCCAAATTGAGAAAACGGAAGTGTCCCATCCCTGCTAAGCTTGGTTATACTGTTGCACCTGTCTGGAGTTGCCCTGGGGTGTTCGTGTCTGGATTCCCATGGATTGTGGTGGACGTGTAGTGTTTGATCCTGTGTGGCTTGTTGGCCAGTTTGCACAACACTCTCTCCAGGTGAGAGAGGTGGTTGAAGTTGGAAGACCAGGTTGTTGGACCTGTGAGCGACTCCCTCTAGGTGAGAGAGTGTGCAGAGGAAGGAGAGAACTCCTAGAAGGAACCTTGTAGCTTCCATAGAGCCCGGAGACTTCCGGTCCGGCCTGTTCCTGTAACCCAAGGCAAGGGAGATTAGCAGTCGAAGGATTGTCCAGGTGACAGATAAGGTGTATACTCCTGGGGTGGAACAGGCATGTGGGGAATGAGGGTCTGTGGGCAGTGAGCGTGGGAGGTTCCTTGGAGAGAATCCCTTCCTTGTGGTTGTGTGTTGTTTTCCCTGTAACCTCAGCCTACCCTAGATTTCCTTGCCTTGGGGTGGAGCTTAGTCCCAGCTCGGGGGTGACCCATTGCTGAGCTGATGAGCAATGCGGTCTAAGGGTGGGAGGTTTGTGGAAGGCCTGCACTTGGTTGGTGGATTCTTCCACTGTTAAAAGATAAGTATCTGATTATGTTTTTATCACGTTTTTCATGACTCTATTGTTTATGTTATCATGATTTCCGTTGTGTATACGAATTAATATGGAATGCTATGGATTGTTAATTATAGCAGCAAATAATATGTTTTACTCTGTGCTTAAATGAGTTATGTATAGAGTGGTGTTATAACCTTCTCTTAATAGCGATTAAACCTTGGTAGCCAGAAAAGGGTGCGCTACATTCCACATAATGCATGATACAAAGTTGATAAAGTTTGTGTCATTGTCTGTACACATCATTGAATTGTCTATAGTTTTACCCACTATTTATCAGACAAAGGACTTTCATTACATTTCATCAAAACACCTATCAAGTAACCAAATCAAAGCTTGTCAAAAAATTACATTGAAAGCTTATCCACATAAAAAACTAAAGCTCAAAAACATTAGTGGACTAGGAGGAGACTAAAAGCCCGTGATATTCATCTTCAATGACATAATTTTTCATCAACTGTAAACCATATTTAGAAAGGGTATCAACCTGAACATTGAGTTCCTTATAGACATGCTTGAAAGATGCCCCCTAAAATTGCCTTGAAATCTCCTTCAAATGCTTAGCCAATGGGGGAAAAATAGTGCTATGGACCTGATCCCACATTCAATTTATAGTGAGAGCTAAATCACCAAAAATATGAAGCTTGACAATCCCTTTGTTAAGTGTAGATTTCATAAGGAAAAGTAAAGCCTTGAAATCCCTAAAATTATTTTTTCCTTTTCCTAGATTAGCCTTTGTAGTGAAGAAATGAGAATCTGATAGAAATAAAACAAAACCCAAATTGCATTTCTACCTTGGCCCTTGATAGGCCCCATCGAAGAAACTCCAAGAATAAGACCTATCCATTGTAAGTGCTCCCACAACTCTCTGCTCCTTTATACACACATTAGGTTTGTAAACTGATAATAGAGCTAATACATGGGCATAGATTTGAAAATATGGGATTGGTTTATCTTTAAATAAACTAGAGTTGTGGGAAAACCATATTCCCCAAGTGACTAAGAAGGAAATTTCCCTAAAAGGATTCAACTGTCTTCTTATAAACCACTCTTGGAAATTCATATCCACAGTCTCCTTACGCCACAAATCCTGAAAACCCAATGAAGTCTCCAAATCCTTCTAGCCTTTCATAGAGAACGAACAAGACAATAAAAATGAGTGGTAGTCTCCTCATTTTCTTTACACAATGAATACCTTCAAGAGCCAATCTTGTTCCTCTTTCGAAGCATTTCCCAAATCAATACTTTATTATTCAAAATCAACCACATGAACAATATACTCTTAGGTGGAGCCTTAACCTTCCACAATTTTGACCACCACCATCTCATCTTAGCAGGGTCGATGGATTACATAGATAGATAACCAAGATTCACAATGTAATCACCCCAGTCTTATTCATTTCCCATACTAAATCATCGGTATCCCCACTCAACTTTATATGGGCTCTTCTCAATTCGGTCAGAAAGGACTCCCATCCTTAACTCATCTCATCGTTAAACCCTCATTCCTTAGCTAACAACCAACCTTGGGACCATAGGATAGTTTCAGTTGATTGCTAACCATATTTAATGTGCACCTCCCCAACTCTTGCAAAGTTAAGACCAAATTTTCAACAAGAAAGACTTACTTGCCACATTCCATGATTGCATCAGTCCCTATCCTCATATGTGACCCATTGCCAACCCTACATGCCAAGTAATTAGCAATCATAGGGAAGACTAATGTCATGACTTTACATTGATTTGAAACGTTCTAGATACTTTTCCCCTCCATTCTTACCTAGTCCAATAGTGAATTTGGTGTAATGTATTTATGTATGAGGATCCTCCTAAAGAGATTATATTTTATAAGTAAATTCCACAAGGACTTTGTAGCTAAGGATTGAACAAACAAGTGAATGTATTTGAGCCCCTAACCCCCCTAATATTTAGGTATAGCTATCAAATTCCATCTGGCTAGATGAGATCCTTTCCATAAAAAATTAAAACAACATTTCCAGTTCCTTTCCAAAACCCCCTTTGGGATGTGGTCTAAAGTCTGCCAGACAATTGGAATTGGGTATGCAAAGAATATAACGCATACCCAATAGTAGGTTGTTATAAACTAGAGGCAAGAATTGACTCAAAGTGTGGATCTAAAGGATAAAATAACTTTCAATCTCCATAGGCAAAAAATATGACATTGAGAATATGTAAAACCTTGGAAGGAGATTTTCTTAACACATCAAAAACTTTGATAGTGTCCCATTTTTATATTTAATAATGATACAATTTTTTAAGATAAGAAGACCATTTAAGGTGCCTTTGTTCCTGGATCTTAGATTGGGAATTCAAAAACATAAGGGGGTGATGATTAGTGTGAAGGATGGTCTCCTTATGAAGTATGCAATTATGCCATTGCTTGAGTGCTTGAAGCTAGGAATTGAATTATTTATCATATGTACTATAGTTCTTTGCAATGGAAAGTGTTTCTGAGTAATATGCAATCACTAGTACATATTGTAAAAATTCCGACATTTTATTTGTGGCGTTATGGACAAAATTGTCCATATTGTCGCAAAATAGAGGAAATTTATATTAAAAAAAAATCATGTTGCCCGATAACGTTGGTCTTGCCACATTGACGTCTCCCTTGCCACGTTAACGTCTCTCTTGCCATGTTAACGTCTCTCTTTCCATGTTTTCCATTGGAACGTCTCTCTTGCCACGTTTGTGAATATATATGTCACAATTGCGACGTTTTGGAAACTGGGTTTTCCCCTCCAACGGTCACCTTAGTATGTTCACCAAGTCAAAATACCAACGGTCACTTAGGAATTTTTTACATCGGAATTGCGACGTTACAAAATCTATAAATATGTTGCATTTGACGGATTTTGTGACAAGTTTTCTATAATAACGACGCTTCAAAAAGGGTTTGCAGGTCTTCTCGATGAACAAAAAATAGATATTTGTTTCAGTATAAGTCTGTGGGGAAGAATGTCAGAAAACATTGGAGCTAGGAAAAGAATTAGAGAGGGTGAAAAGGGTGATGGTAAATGTTATTGCCCTTGCAAAAATTGTTGTACTAGACATCCCGAAAGAGTTTAATAGCAACAGCTACAAAACATTGCAGAAAATATGGGCACATGGACGGGGGATCAAAGGAATATCGACTGATGGTATATACATTCATTATCTGTTTTAATATTTATTATATTCTCAAATTTTATAATGTTTTATACATGCACTAATTTTTCATGATTGTTTGTAATTATAAAGTTAGATTTGCCCCCTAACTTTATGCAGAAAGCACCAAGTAGTAGCAGAAATGATGCTGTAGTACAAGATGAAGAACTTGAAGCAGATAATGAAGATCAAGTTAATGATTCCATGGAAGTAGATGACAATAATAACATAGTTCAAGTTGACGAGACAATCAAATGATTCAAGACTTATTCGGTCATCCAGATGAGGATCATGGGGACAATAGTGATGGTATTTATGATGAACCTTTGATTGAAAAGGCAAATAAACGACTTTATAAAGGGTCAAGAGCAAATATTCTCTCCACTACATTGTTGTTGGTGAATTTGAAAGTTACGAATCATTTGTCTAACACTTGTATGACACAGATCCTAAGGTATGTAATATGTTACTTCACATCTACATAAAGGTTGATTATTCCCCATTTTTTTCAGTGTTAATTAATGTGTAAAATAAAAATGCAATATTAATTTACAATCCCTATTCTTTACATTAACTATTTATTTTTTATGTTTTAGATTGTTAGGTGAATTTTTGTTACCCTCGTCAAATACTTTACCTCGCACATATCGAGA
>ML802674.1:233174-244940 GCA_009831015.1 Picea engelmannii | reverse complement strand
GGGGATTGGGTGTTTTTAAGACTACAACCATACAAACATATGTCCCTCAAGCAAGCCAAGAAGGATAATAAATTATCACCAAAGTACTATGGCCCTTATAAGGTGTTGCAAAAGATTGGTACTATGGCATACAAATTGGACTTTCCTGCATCTTCACGAGTACACCTAGTTTTCCATATTTCATGCTTAAATAAGGTTATAGGTGAAGAGATCCCAGTTCAAACTATATTGCCAGAACTTAATGAGGAAGGAAAAATCATATTGGAGCCTGAAGCCATCACTGACACAAGAATTCGCTGGCTGAGGAATAGATCCATTTCAGAGTATCTCGTTAAATGGAGGAAACTACCGAATGTAGATTCCACTTGGGAAGATGAGTCTTTTATACAAAAGCGTCCAGATTTACTCAATTTTTGCAGAAAACACTTGTCTCAAGGGGAGGGGCATGTTAAGCCCTAAATAGTGGCTCATTACCCGTTAATTGGGGCATATTACATTAGTAATGTTATTTTATTTATGTCGGCTTGAGTTCATTAGTTGTAATTGTACCTCCTAGTCTCCTATATATACCAAGGAGACATTTTCATTTGGAATCATCTTATTTTGGACATTTTATTTGGGGTATAATGAGGTTGCCCCCTCGAAGAGGCTTATTATCTGAAATTCTCTCTTTTTCAAGGCGTTGAGTACTTATTCTGAGGTTTTTCTATGATATATTGATATTTGGTTCTTAACACACATTTTTTTATCTCTATAGTTTGGAAAACAAAGAAGACCCTTGAATAGTAGTAAAGGAGAGCTTTCGCTAGATACATTTGTGATATCGTTGAACCCTTTAACACATCGATTTTATGGATAGGATTATTAGGAGCATGAAGCATTCATAACATTGCTGAAAAGGGTGTGAGAAATGAAAAATTGCAAACCCTCCTTCAAATATGTATTCAATAAACTAGATATGGGACAGTAAGATAGAACGAATGACAATTCTAGTTATGATTCATCAATACAATCATTCCAAGCATAAGATTTTTAAGGAATCCACAATAGTTAAACTAGATTCAAATCAAATATGCATTATTAATCCAATGAGTTGTAACTTTTAAAAATATGAACAATGAAACAACTAGATCAAAACCCTCTATATACCAACCAAGAAGATATTGTTTGAAGAGAAAAATAACATTAATTGAATGAGATATATACCATTGAAGCTCAAAACAATATAGATCCAAGATAAAACATATTAAACGCTAGATTGCAAATAGAAAGTAGAAAAATGGACAAAAAAGGGAAAATAAGTTTTTTGTTTTTTGAGTGGTTGAAGACAAGGATATACTAATGCCTAGAGAGGGATATGGGGTCTCTACACTATATCAAGGTAGAGCTTAGGGCTTAGGATAGGACAATGTTGATGGCACTCAGAGGATTTCCCCTCAAGTGTTGTCCAGGGTTAGATGGTTATATTGAATATTAATTGGGGGGATTTGTCATGAAGAATCCTCTCAAGTACAAGCAAGGTGATCTCAAAGGTTGGCCAAGTAAAAATGGAAGATCCCTAGTACATTCTACCTTAATGAAATGGAACAATTATTCAATGGTCAAGGGGGGGGAACAAGAAAAACATACCTTTAGTTACCCTTCTAAGTGGAGAATTTAACCCTTGTTTCGCCTTGTAGTAGATTTTTCCTCAAACAATCCTAAAATTTTCTATCTAAACTCTTGAAAAATAGCTAAACAGTCACTTAGAAAAATAACATATGCACAAGAACTCTTTAAGAAAGTTTTCTCATTAATCTCCAACAAATATAATGAGACAGGACTCATGTTTTTACAATTCACAATACAATGTGCTAGACCAATACCATGAGCTCAAAACCATTGGCGTAGTCAAAACCATGGGAAAAATACAAGTGATGTAACAAATCCATCAAAACCCTCACAGGTTAGAGCACCTCTCTCAAATGGTCCAAAATACAAGAAGAAGTGTCACACGTGTTGTTAGGGACCTAACCTCCCTAACCCCTCATGTAGGTAGAATAATGTGTTTTATATGTAATAAAGGCCTACATTAGTAAATAATGCCTATTGAATAATGTGAACATGTCTAATGTAAGAAGACTTAATAGAAGTTTATGCTTCTAGAAATATCTTCCTCTAGAAGATATAAATAGTATAAATGCGAGTAGAAATCATGGGAAAGTTTTTTCTTGATAATTATTTTGTAATTGAGCTCTTCTCTATTGGAGGTTTCCCCCTCGAAGAGGAAAGTGCACTTGGCTTTATATAAATAAAGGTATCTTTTCTTGTTTTTTTTTCTCTTTATTTCCCTCTTCTGCTGATATTTGTCATAACAAATTATGTTTCGAATTTGCATACTACATCTAGTACCTTACAAGTGGTATCATAGTACTTTCCTCTACAGGGTTTTAGACAAATAAATTTCAGGCTAGAGATGTGTACTATAGACATCTTTAAAGCACAATGATATGCCATTCAATGGGTAAAATTGCGGTTTGGGAGGACTACACGCAGGACATATAGTCGGTTTCATGGGTTACTTGAAACACATTGCTTCACCTTGTTGTAAACCTCTATAACCCCTATTGGTACCCCTTCGGGTAGTACCACATTAGACAGTACCTGTACATGGCCATTCACTCCCATGTACCCTCAAGTATATAGGGATTCACATATGTCTCATGAAATTAGCTATAGATCAGCCTATTGGTTGCCTGACTACTATGGTGGCACCGAGAAAAACACTTGTGAAGACTACTTTCATGTACCTGGGTAATCAAGTAGTACGGATAAGGGTACAATTGAGCCTCCTTAGTTGGTTCCCTGAGATATTGGGTTTCATACTATTGTTATACCCCACTAGTATATCAAAGAGTTATAGCATAAGACAAACCCTTGTCTATAGGAACCCTCAAAACCCTAACCATTGCTATCAAAATAGAATAGAATAGATACATAATGGAAATTTTGCAACACAACCCTACCTCCTACATCCAGGTTGCGAAATTACTACACAATTTTAACTACTAAAATTTTTGGCATTTGGTCACTATAGTATTCTTCAGATTGATGTATAAATCCACACGAGTAAAAAGAAAAAGAGTATAATGGTCTCATTGGTACCCTTATTTGGTAACTATCCCATTGGATTTATCTCTTCACCCTAATCACAGTGGTATCTATCACTTCTAAGACTTTTTTTTCGTGGACCCACCCACCCTCACTGGAACCCTTATTTGGCACTTATCCCATTGGATTTCTCTCTTTGCATTGATCGCAATGGTACCCCTAACCCCTTTCTGTGTGGACCCACCATCCCAATTCTTATCATTTCCTTCCACCATAGCCCAAACCTACAACCAAGAAGTTGAAAACCGCCTCCATGCCATGTCCATCAACCTCACCAAGACCCAATCTAAAGTTAAACACCTCAATTCCAATATTGGTACTCTCAATTCCACCCTCAACTCCAAAATTCACTCCCTCTCTGAACACCTGACAAGCAACCTTCAATCCTTCTTTTAATGGATGCACAAATGAATGAGTGAATTCCGGGGTCATACCTCCTCTTAACAACCTTCTCATATAGAAGGCGTTAATTCCTCCTAGTCCATTCCCTTTGATTCCAACCCTCCTCATCTTGAACTTTTTCTTCCCAAAGTTGACACGAATAAATTTGACAACTCGGATACCATGGGTTGTGTCACTCAAATGGAAAATTATTCCTCCTTGCATGGAATTATTGATGATTTGGACAAACCTTGTATCGATGTCCTTTATTTGGATCCTAAATGCTACCAATGGTGGAAATGGCATAAAAATTGGCATAGAGGGTATATTGCTTGGACCTAGTTTTTTTCAGATATTTATGAATGCTTTGACATCAACACACATCATTTGGGTTATTTGACCAAGATAAAATAGTATGGTATAGTGGAAGAATATATCACCACTTTTGAGCTATTTTCTTTCTGAACAGAAGGCATGTCTGATACCTTCTTCTAGGAATTATTTATTAGTGGCTTGAAGGATGAAATACGAGCCCATGTCCTCATGGATCACCCCCATACTTGGCTTGAATCTACTCAATGTGCCAAGGAAGTGCAACATATAGTCTCTTCCCAAAACATAAAACCATCTTTTATTCATCTCCCTCGACCCAAAAATACATCACCTCATTGCAATCCTCTCAAGATCCACAAATTAACTAGGGAATAAATGGTTGAATGCCAACTTAAGGGTCTTTTCTATAATTGTGATGAAAAATATTTTTTTGGGGCACAAGTGTAAGGAACAAAAACTTTTTATGGCCATTTATGAGGATGTTTTTGAATAGGATGTCGATGTTCCCCCTTTTAAATAGATACCCCAAGCTGATGATCATACCCCACCCTTTGATCCACTAGAAGTTGAACTGCTTATCTCATTGAATGCCCTCACAATATTTCTGCTCCACAAACCCTTGAGATCATTGGCTACATTAAGCATAGGAAAGTCATTATCCTAGTCGACAATGGTAGCAACCATAATTTTATTCATAACTTCATTGTTCAGGAGACCATGTGTTGTATCGATGCAGTCAAGAATTTTCAAATCATGATTGCAAATGGAGGATCCATGAAATGTGTGGGGCATTGTGAAAATGTGTGCCTGAAAATTGATCAGTACCACCTGAAATCTCATTTGTTTTCTATTGACATGGGTGGTTGTGACATTGTGCTTGGTGATAAATGGATACACACACTAGTTCCCATCACCATGGATTTTAAGGAATTAACCATGTAATTCCAACATGATGGAAAACAATATCAATTCCAAGGAATCATGAAAATCTCCCATGAAATCATCAGTTCCCACCGAATGGAAAAACTACTCAAAAAAGCTCATTCTGACAGTATTTCCCAACTCCATTCCATTCAAGCAATTGAGACCCCCTCACCTACTTTTCATCCCGACCTCCAATCTCTCCTATCCAAACACCAATATATTTGTAACAATCCACAAGTACTTCCATCTACCTGTGGCACACATTATCTTTCCATTCCCTATGGCCCTAGTAATATTCCTCCCAATGTTTGCCCTTATCATCATCCCTTTTCCAGAAAAATGAAATTGAGAAAATTGTTTAGTAGTTACTAGTGGTGGGTGTTATTCGTCCTAGTACCATCCCTTATTCTTGTCCTATAGTTATGGTACTCAATAAATAAGGCACCGAGCGCATGTGTCCTGATTTTAGCACCCTCAACAAAGTCACCATTCCTATCATTGATGACCTTTTGGAGGAACTGAGTGGTACTCAATTATTTTCCAAAATTGATCTACATTCTGGTTACCACCAGATATGTATGAAAGAGGATAATATTCCCAAAAATTCCTTTCAAACTTGTAAGGGCCACTATGAGTTCTTGGTCACGCCCTTCGACCTATGTAATGCACCTTCCACTTTTCAAAGTCTCGTGAATCATTTCTTCCATCATTTCCTCCATCATTTTGTTCAGTTTATCTAATGATATCCTCATCTATAGTAAAACTTGGCAAGCGCATATGGCCCATGTGGATCAAGTCCTCCACTTATTGTCTCAACGCAAACTTGTTCTCAAATATTCTAAATTTTCTTCTGGAGCCTCTGAAGTCGAGTACCCGAGCCATATTATTGGAAAGTATGGTGTCCATATTTATTCTAAGAAAATATAAGCTATGAAGTATTTACCCCATCCTAAAAATATTAAAAGTTTGCGAGGTTTCATGGGTTTAACGGGCTATTATTTTAATTTTGTTAATAATTATGGAAAAAATGTAGCTCTCCTCACTGCTCTTCTTAAAAAGAATGCTTTCAGTTGGACTTCAACAATGGATCAATCCTTCCAAGCCTTGAAAGAATATATGTGTACAACTCTTTTTCTAGCACTTCCTGAATTCATCAAGAATTTTGTCTCGGAATGTGATGATTCAAGGAAAGGAATTGGGGCAGTCCTCATGCAAGATGGAAGACCTTTTCCTTTCACTAGTAAACAACTCTCGAAGTGACATTTGGGAAATCCACCTATGAAAAGGAAATGTTGGCTATTTTGCATGTAGTGGATCTTTGGCATCTTTGTTTATAGGGACGATGCTTCCAAATTAAAACTGATCATCATAGACTCAAGTATTTTTTGGAACAAATAATTTCATCCCATGAGAAACAGAAATGGGTGACCAAGATGTTCGGTTATGATTATGAGATCATTTACAAGAAATGAAAAAAAAATGTGGTTGTCGATGCTCTTTCAAGGAAATATGAAAAAGAAGGGTCCCTCTTTTTCCTCACTTTCATTGTAGCAGATTAGTTACAAGAAGTTCTCAAGGAGTGGTTCCAAGATCCCAAAATTTCTCTCCTGGTCCAATAATTGAAACAATATCCTCAGGCCTCTTCGGGATACTCTTGGCACAATGAAGAGCTTCGCTATAAAGGTCACATGTATTTAAGAAAACAGTCTCACGTTAAATCCACTATGCTCTTGGAACTTCATTCTTTACAATAGTTGGGCATTAAAGCTTTCACAAAACCTATGAATGGGTCAAACATTCTTTTTTATGGGAAGGCATGAAATAGGAAAACCTCACCTTTGTGGATAAATGTGATACTTTTCAATGCAATAAGGGAGAAATTGTAAAAAAATCAGGAAAACTCCAACCACCCCCTTTTCCACCTACAATATAGACATATATTTCTATGGACTTCATTGTTGGATTACCCAAATCGGGCAATAATTCAGTCACCATGGTTGTAGTTGATCACCTTTCCAAATATGCTCATTTTTTTGCCCTCCAATACTTATTCACTGCATCCACAATGGCTTAAATTTTCATGGATAATATCTTCAAAATCTATGGCATGCCTCACTTTATTGTCTCCAACCATGATCCAACTTTCAACAACAGCATTTGACAATGTTTTTTCAAGCTCTAGGGAACCCAATTGCATCTCAACTAGTGCTTGGAAAAACTGAAGCTGTCAACTAGTGTTTGGAAATATATTTGAGGTGTTTTGCATCCAACAGACAAACTCAATGAGCTCAGTGGTTAACACTAGATAAATGGTGGTACAACACATCCTACCATGTTGTCACTCGCATGCATCCCTTTGAAGCAGTCTACGATCAAAATGCATCTTTTTTTCTCTCCTACCTGCCTAACGCATCCAAGGTTTAGGACGTCGACAACACACTTACAGTTCAAGCTTCCATTTTCCATACCCTTAAATAAAATTTGGTCATGGATCAAAATCGTATGAAGAAGAAAGCATATCAGAGTCATTCCAAAAGTCAATTTGTTGAAAGGGACAAGGTGTTTCTTCATCTACAACCTTATAAGAAAACTTCACTTAAAATTGAACTCTATCATAAACACGCTCCCAATTTTTATGGCCCTTATATAATTTTCAAGAACGTGAGTCATGTGGCCTACAAGTTATCTCTCCCCAATCACTCTAATATCTATCATGTTTTTCATGTTTCTTGCTTAAAGAAAGTGATTGGAACTAAGTGCCAGACTCAAACTAGTCTCCCTAAATTAGATGAAGAAATATCCATTTGGTTGCAACCACAAGCAGTATCGGACAACCCTGAGCGTCATATTTGTTAACACACCATCAAGGAATTTTTAGTTCAGTGGAAGGATACACCACCAAAAGATGCCGCATGAGAACCGACTACCATTCTACAACAATTTCCCCATCTCAAGCCTTGAGGACAAAGTTGTTTTTCAAGGGGGAGGACATGTTAGGGACCTAACCTCCCTATCCCCTCGCATAGGTAGAATAATATGTTTTCTATGTAAAAAATACCTACATTAGTAAATAAGTCCTATGTAATAAAGTGAACATGTCAAATGTAAGAAGACTTAATAGAAGTTTATGCTTCTAGAAAGAACTTCATCTAGAATGTTCTCTAGAAGATAGAAATAGTAAAAATAGGAGTAGAAAGCATGGCAGATTTTTGTCTTTAGAATTATTTTGTAATTGAGCCCTGCTTTGATGTAGGTTGTCCCCTCGAAGAGGCAAGTGAACTTGTCTTTCTATAAATAAAGGTATCATTTCTTGTGTTTTTATTTTCTCTATTTTTCTCTTCTGTTGATATTTTTCATAACAAATTATGCTTCTCCTTTGCATAATACATCTAGTACCTTACACGTGTGAGATAGAGAGAGATAGGTAAGGTGCACTCCTAAAAAATAATGCCAATGTACAAGAATGAGATGGACATATGAGTCAATATGGTCAAAGGGCCTAAAACAATCCTCCAACCAACTCCCCAAAATCAAGGAATGGTCCAAATGTGAGAATAACCATATCAAAAAGATGACACCAATCCCACACATGTGGGTCGTCCAATAAAGAATCCTATGATATGTAACATGCGTGGCCTCCTCAAGGTGGGCACTCCTCGAATACACAATGGTAAATCATGCAATGTCATCTAATGGTCCAAATAAGAACTTGTAACCACTCCAATAACTTGTAACTAAGTCCTCAAATGCATTAATATCTCCCACGTGTGGTCCAAGGAGAGATAATAATGCATGAGTGTGAATATGACATCCAATTGAGCAAGGAGAATGAATCTAAGTGGAGGAAATGGCATCCATGTCATGTCTCGATGCATTATCATAGATCCCAATGCAACATCATGGATCTCCATGCAATGCATGGATCTCAAAGCATGGTACATGTATCCCAATGCACGATACCCACCTGAAGTGATGGGTCTAGATGATAACACCTAGTGACATATCTTAACACAACATAACAAGTAAGGGTTATTCTATGTCTTATCAAAGGGGAACAACATTAACCCTTATACATGCACCAAGTCCGAGGAAAACGAGTATTTCCCAAGTGCCTAGGTGAAAGATAAGTAAAAATATGAATAATGATATAAAAAGGAAGGGAAATACTTCATGTGATGACCCTCAAAGTCTTATACATGCATAGGTCCATTTTTATTCATTCCTCTAGCTTTTATGAGCTCTGATTTTTATATGATAGTCTTTGAGAGGGAGATTATCATTGAGTTACTTATCCTCGACATTATCTCTTACTACCCCTCTATGTGTTTTTCTTTGAGTATCAATTTTATCGAACAAGTCCATTTTTCTTTAGATATTAATAGACAAGCTAGGGATTAGGGGCATTGGCCTCATAAACATGGCATTGCTTAACCTTTTATTTTCGTCTTTTGATTTTATACCTCTTCACCCCTAACCTTTTGGTTTTATTAGTTTGGATTTCTTCTTTATACCTTTATTTTGACCTTTGATCAATTATACATGATTAGGATAGATTTTTTATATGGATGGAATGAAATGAAATAGGGAAAGTGGAAAATTTCCAACATGGTTAGGATGTGGACAATGTTATCAAGGCTAAGTACCCAGTAGTAGAAATTGACCCAAGAAATGACACACCTCTAAAAAAAATGTTTTCACCAAGGTATGACGAGAAAAATAATAAAGTTATGCATGTTATAAAGTGCTATTAGATTTTATTTATCATTTACCACTTTCATGACTAACTAGGAGGTTATAGAATCAAATCCAAATGAACATTCATACATGGAATATCAATAAAAAACATATTGAAACCATATTGTACCATATATAGTGCATATATCATCTAAGGAGTGAGGGAGGAGGATGATCTATACCACAGTTGAGATAGCATGGTCATACATATGATGGAGATCAAGAGAAACTTTGTCTAGGTCTGGAGAAGATGAGCAACATGACACCCTTGTGAGGGTATCTCTAAAATTTGTCACTCCTGGGGGGGTTAACCAAGAGCTTCCACTACCTTGCACAAAGATAAATATCAAACATTCAAGGCACAATGGACACCATATTTTCCCTGGAAACCTAAATGGAAAAAAAAGCAGTCTGATTAGAGATTTTATTAAGAAGGAAATTGATTGCAAATTGATTATCTATACATAGATTTAGTGTGTTGTTATTCACTAGTAGGAAATTTGTAGATGGCCATGGCTTAACAAAAATATTAGCTCATCGTGGGACATAATCAATGTCTTCTTCTCCTCCAATCATCAAGAAGATTCCTTCCTTCATCCCTCATATCTATTATTTCCCTTCTTCATTTCTTCTTCCATATTCCATTCAATCCTCTTCTTCACAACCATCACAACGATTCAACCATCACAATGGAATGCCTCGGAAGTCCAACCATCAAAATGGTTCATTTCAACCTCCGAGGGAATTTTGAACATTTTCTCAACTTTGTTAAAAAGAATTAAATGCTTATTACAAAGTTTACAAAGAGTTTTTTTTTTGTGAGAATCTGATTTGGATCAAGCCTCCCCATTTGAAATATTTTCTTCCCCAAAATATTCAACTCCCTTCAATATTCCTCTTCTCTTCCTTTAGGGATCCTCCAACAAATCTCCAAGAAAGGGTGCCTCCACTACAAGATGCAAGATGCAAGATAAATAGGGGTTTCCATTGACATAATCTTGTTTTCCATCTCATGTTTAGATATGACATTTGTTGCTACAATAGGTTATTGTAAACCCACTTCTCCTTGGGTTGCAAGTTCCAATAATTCCTCTTTCCCCTTGACCTTGACTCTCCAAGATTTCTTCTTAGTTGTCCAGTTCTTGGGATCGAGTTCCAAGTGAAGCCTCCAACATTTTTCCTCCCGTTTCCATTCAATATATATTACTAGAAATAGTTCACACATGGGCTTCTTGACCTTCAAGAGTGACAACAATTGCTAGCCTTATGACCCCTTTTGTTGCAATAGAAACAAACTAAAGATACTATGTCATACCTTTTTGGTTTTTGATGATGCTTACCAAATTAGTTGTTTGGTCCCCCAAGATTTGGAGTCGATTTGGATGGCAGAATCATCTATTTGATGCCCTCTCCAAGCCTCTATAAACATATTTGAGTGGATTACTGCACACACATTTTCCAACTTCGTTTTCCTCCATGGGAATGGCTTCTTTTATGGTTCCTCTTTCCTTGACAAATATGCTTTGAGTTGAACTTGTGTTGGATTATATTCCATTGAATCCTAGGCCTTCATGGTTGGGCCTTTGTTGAGATACAATATGTATTTTAGTCTCTTGGCCTTCCTTGACTATCCCTTGGCCATAATAGCCCATTCTCCTCATGAGCTTGGAATCGATGCCTGTAAGTGTGCTTTTCAAAGGCACCAAACATATATTAAGGGTCTTGAAAGGTGAGTTTACCATGCTTGACCATGTCACAATGTTGGCTTCTATAGTGGAAATAGAGGGGCTTGCTTGACCTCTTGGACAACTTCTTGTAGATTTTTCAAGGCCTCTTCCTTCACTACCAAATCTTGGTATAGCTGAGTAGTCACTTCAGTGAGCCTCTCTTCCTACCAATTATCCAACTAAGTGAATTTCTCACCCAATTGCAAGAGTTACAATCTACTCCTATCTAATTATTCCTTCATGGTGGTGGAGTCTTGGAATTGGCAAGTTATTTTTCCAACTCATCCACTTTCATCCTCCAATACTGACTTTCCTCTTGGATCTGCCAGTTGAAGTCTCTCAACTCTTCCAACTTCTCCCTCTTCAAGGATTTTCCCATGGTAGCTTCTTCAATGTCTCTAACAGACCTTCTCTGATGCCTTATGATCTGTAAACGATATTCCTATGGCCTGTCCATTTCACCAACATGGATACTCTATGGAATAAAATTAATTCGGGTCTTTACAATTAAAAATAG
>ML802674.1:196347-208948 GCA_009831015.1 Picea engelmannii | reverse complement strand
GTATCAATTTTATCGAACAAGTCCATTTTTCTTTAGATATTAATAGACAAGCTAGGGAATAGGGGCATTGGCCTCATAAACATGGCATTGCTTAACCTTTTATTTTTGTCTTTTGATTTTATACATATTCACCTCTAACATTTTTGTTTTATTAGTTAGGATTTCTTCTTTATACCTTTATTTTGACCTTTGATCAATTATACATGATTAGGATAGGTTTTTTAGATGGATGGAATGAAATGAAATAGGGAAACTGGAAAATTTCCAGCGTGGTTAGGATGTGGACAATGTTATCAAGGCTAAGTACCCAGTAGTAGAAATTGATCCAAGAAATGACACACCTCTAAAAAAAATATGTTCACCAAGGTATGACGAGAAAAATAATAAAGTTATGCATGTTATGAAGTGCTATTTGATTTTATTTATCATTTACCACTTTCATGACTAACTAGGAGGTTATAGAATCACATCCAAATGAACATCAATACATGGAATATCAATAGAAATCATATTGAAACCATATTGTACCATCTATAGTGCATATATCATCTAAGGAGTGAGGGAGCAGGATGATCTATACACAGTTCAGATAGCATGGTCATACATCTAAGGGAGATCAAGAGAAACTTTGTCTAGGTCTGCAAAAGATGAGCAACATGACACCCTTGTGAGGGTATCTCTAAAATTCGTCACCCCTGCGGGGGTTAACCAAGAGCTTCCACTACCTTGCACAAAGACAAATATCAAACATTCAAGGCACAATGGACACCATATTTTCCCTAGAAACCTAAATGAAAAAAAAAGCAAGCTGATTAAAGATTTTATTAAGAAGGAAATTGATTGCAAATGGATTATCTATACATAGATTTAGTGTGTTGTTATTCACTAGTAAGAAACTTGTAGATGGCCATGGCTCAACAAAAATCTTAGCTCATCATGGGAAAAACTCAATGTCTTCTTGTCCTCCAATCATCAAGAAGATTCATTCCTTCATCCCTCGTATCTATTATTTCCCTTCTTCATTTCTTCTTCCCTATTCCATTCAATCCTCTTCTTCAAAACCATCAAAACGATTCAACCATCACAATGCAAAGCCTTGCAATGCTTCACACACTTCCACTTTCATGCATCTCCATTATGCTGGCACTCTCTTACCTAAATACAAGGAAGGTAAAAGCTATTACCCTCTAGAATTAATGATCTTATGAAAGAAAGTTTCTAAACTAAAGAACATTTGAATCCCTGTCCATACAGATACATGTTGGTGTAATAATGCAATGTAATGTAACTTACAGTTGTCTCTGTTGTTTCAGTTATCGGAGGAGGAATCCATGAAATCTAAAATGCGTTTCATCATCAAGGGCGCATTCTCAGACTTTGGATTCAGGAGATGAAAGACGTGGTTTTTGCCTTCCGTTATAACTAAGTCAACAAATTTTCCTGCCTTCTTTAGCGCTTCGTAATACAAAATACCCCGATCTCTCAGGAAATCCTTCTCCGCGACAAATACCAGCGTTCGAGGAAACGCTAGAGTGGACAGAGCCGGAGAACGGGGTCCATCTGGGTTGCAAAAAGGGTGGTCTCTGTCCGCTCCCTCTGGGAGAGAGATGCTCCAGATTCCATCCACAAGATTAAAAAAACCCTCCACCTCTGCCCCTGTCCCCAATTCACACTTAATTCGTTCTTCTCCGGCAAAGAACGGGTGGACCAGAATGGCCCCTTGTAAACACAGGCCATCCCAATTCCTTTCACTCGCATGAATGCACACCTGGTGCACGATGTTGCCTCCGACACTATCACCTTCCACGAACACCTTGCTGAAATTTGCATGAGAAGCGAGGCACGGATCGATGGGCACCCCCTCTGTTGCCTCTGCTTGGCGGATGAGCCATTCAAGCACACTGAAACAATCGTCATAAGCCGCAGGGAGGCGATGCTCGGGGGCTCTCCGCTAATCCACCGACACACCAATCACCTTGGCCTCTGTAGCCACTTTATTAAGATAACTATGATAAAGTGGCGAGGCAGCCGATTCGATGCAGAAACCCCCTCCATGAAAGTAAACAAGTATGGGGACTTTTTGTTTTACATCCGTGAACTCCAGACGAGGGAGATAGAGACGAACGAAGACGCCTGTTTGAGGATCCAGTAGCACGTCCTTGGATGCCACTCCTTCCTTCTCCTCGTCGAAATTATCGTCCTGTGAGGAAGGGGGAACCGTTCCCCTGTCAATGAAGCGTTCAATCGTCCCGTCTTCGTAGATTCTGAGAAAATCGGGAGACTCAAATACGATGGGTAAAGACGACGGTGTCTCCTCCATAATTATGTTGAGAGCAGAGGATACCTGAACCAAAGCAAACAGATCCTAAAACCCTAGAGGCGGTGGCAGATTGCATTCAATGCTGTGATAGTAACAAGTTCATCATGCTCCCATGTAGCATCTTCAGGATTGTAACAAGTCCATTGAACCTTTATCATTCATATGGCTCGATTTTGGAGCACCTTGACCTTCTTGTCCAAGATGTGCACTGGTTGGACCTCAAAGTTTCCTTCTGGATCCACCTGAATCAAATTCCAGTCAATGACATGGTTTGGATCATGCCCATACTTTTTCAGCAAAGATACATGAAATGCATTTTGCATATTCATGGAAGCAGGGAATGCAAGCATGTATGCAGCTGGCCCTACTCTATCAAATATCTCAAATGGAAAACATAATATGGTTGTGGGCTTGTTACAACTGCCCAACTTCAATGAGCTATTATTGGATTCACTCTAAAAAATACATGTTCTCCCACTTTAAATTATGTCACTGTCATGTTTTTATCTACATAACTCTTCTACCTAACTTGTTTTGCTTTCAAATTCTTCTTAATTTTAACCACATTCTCTTCCATCTCCTTGAGCAATTCGTCTCAAGTACTACTTTGTTTTTTGGGTTGTCCCCACTTATTGGAGTGTTGCATTTTCTACCATTTAGAGCTTCAAATGGGCTCATCTTTAATGAAGCTTGATATCCATTATTGTAGGAAAACTCAACCAAATGCAAATAATGTTCTCACTTAGATGGCTTATCCATCACATTCATTATTAACATGTATTCAATCACTTGGTTACTCTCTTTGTCTTCCCATTTGACTGTGGATGGTATGTTGTACTAAAATTTAGATTTGTACCAAATCTCTTTAACAATCCTCTCGAAAAGTTTCAAGTAAACTTTGTATTTTTGTCTGAAACAATTTCCTTAGGCATTTCATGCAACTTAGCAATTTCCTTCCTATAATTTTTTGCAATATTAGTTGCATTATGAGTCATCTTCACTAGCATAAAATGAGTAGCCTTTGTTAATTTATCCACCGCTATTATTATTGAATCATATTTCCTTGTTATATTGTTCAATTTAGTGATAAAATCAATGGTTACTACTTCTCATTTCCGGTATCGGATTGGAAATGATTGTATCAAACATGTTGGGTGTCCATGCTCAACTTTCACTCTTTGATAATCCATACATATGGCAATGCAATCAACAACATCCTTCTTCATTCCTGGCCAAAAGTATTGTCTTCTTATCACTGCAATTTATTTTTTTCTGGTAATTGGGATATCCAACATATGGAACATTATGCATTTTTTTAACATTGACTTCCTTAGTTCTCTGGAATTAGGAACATAATTTTTTTTTATGCATAATTAGTCCATCTTCCTTCATCTTATACTCTTTAAATTTATGTTGTATATCTCCCTAATGTAAGATTTCTTTTACATGTAGTTAATGTTATTTTGTAATAGCAACATCTAAAAATTTTCTCTTTAAATTTGAACTATGCACACTAATGGTTGTAACAAACATGAGATGTACTTTTGTGATGAGTGCATCGTCAACTTTATTTTATTTTCCTTTGGTATCCTTGATGTCAAAGTCATACTCACTTAAAAATTTCAACCATGTTTTTTGTTTGGCATTTAAAGTTGGTTGTTCAAAAAGATATTCCAAACCACTATGGTATGTCCTTAATTCAAATTTATTCCGCATTAAACAATGTATTCACATCTTCAATGCATGAACTAAGACAACAAATTCCAAATCACGTGTGGCATAATTCCTCGCATGTTCTTTAATATTTTTTTACTCATAACTAACGACATGTCCATTCTGAGTGAAGACTCCACCAAGTCCTTCTTTGCAAGCATTTGTACATACCACACAATTTTCATTTGGATCAACAATCTTCAAAATAGGTGCACCAGTAAGCAACTCCTTCAATAAATGGAAATTATCTTCACACTTTGTTGTCCATTCAAGTTTAATTACCTTTTTCTGTAAAGAAGTGATGGGATGAGAAATCTTAGATAATCCTATGATAAATCTCTTGTATTATCTAACTAATTGTTAATGTTTATGCCATTATTATAGTTCTTTGCATTTCAATAGATAAGAGCATCATAAGAACAATATCACTGAGAAATACACATTCACAAGAGACACAACATTTATCCTGGGAAACCCTCTAGGGGAAGAAAACCCAGCAAAAACTTCCTTATCATAAATATCTTGTACAATGTTCAAGAGATAACTCAAACCAATACAGAAAGTCCTCCCCAAGAGATGCACCACTCTTCTTCTCCTCTCTCCAACTTCTAATTGCAGCTTGCCTCATAAGATAATGAGCAAGTGAGTGTATCTAAGAAGTGAGGCGCTATCCTCTTATTTATATCAACCTGGCACGTGTGAAAGGTCACCATCTGGCAGGGCCGACCTCTCACTCTAGGTGGGTAAACCCACCTTTAATTAATTTTGGGTCTTCCATTATAACTGCTGGGGCTAACTTCTTATTCTTCCCTTTGTAATTGTCCGATGACCAATCCACAAAAGGGGATTTGGTCATTATACAATTACCGACATGATTAATCCTCAATGGGGATTAATCCAATAACAATAATAATAATAATGACATGATTAATCCACAATGGGGATTTAATCCAATAACAAAATAATAAGAATGCTCTTCACAGTTACATTATTTCAACACTCCCCCTTAACAAGAAGGGTATTCTTCATCAGCATCAGGTGAGAGAGGTCTGCATCATTAGTGGCATTTGGAGGACAGTATCGTCAATATCATCTTGAACAATTGTCTAGCACATTTACGAGTCATCGAAATTTTTCTTCATCAGCAGCATCATCATTCTCAAAAGAATGCTATCATCATCTACATCAAACATGTATCAGTAAAAAATGATACCTCATCACAACACTACACTAGCTCAATGTCACAGCGGTTAAGCTGGTAGCTCAGTGTCAGTCACATCTTGCTTTACGTCTAACAACTAGGTCAGAAGCAAGTAATATCATCATCTCACTTTACATCTAACAACTAGGTTAGAAGGGAGGAATCACAACGCCATGCTTTACGTCTAACAACTAGGTCAGAAACACGACTCATCTTGCTTTACGTCTAACAACTAGGCATGAAGCAATGAACACATCAACATCTCTCTTTTCGTCTAACAACTAGGTTAGAAGCAAGGAACACATCAACATCTCGCTTTACATCTAACAACGAGGTCAGAAGTGAGGAATCATTAGCGTTATGCTTTACGTCTAACAAGTGGGTCAGAAGCATAACTCATCTTGCTTTACGTCCAACAACAAGGTCAGAAGCAAGGATCACACAACATCATGCTTTACGTCTAACAACGAGGTCAGAAGCATAACTCATCTTTCTTTACGTCTAACAACTAGGTCAAAAGCAAGGAACCAGCGGCATTATGCTTTATGTCTAAAAACTAGGTCAGAAGCGTAACTCATCTTGCTTTACGTCTAACAATGAGGTCAGAAGCAAGGATCACATGGCGTCATGCTTTACGTCTAACAATGAGGTCAGAAGCATGATTCATCTTGTTTTACTTCTGACAGCGAGGTTAGAAGCAAGGATCACACGACATCATGCTTTACATCTAACAACGAGGTCAGAAGCATGACTCATCTTGCTTTACGTCTCACAACGAGGTCAGAAGCAAGGAATACATCTACTCCCCCTTTCAGGGAAGGTCCTTTCGGACAATACCAAGCTTATCTCGAAAGTGTTCAAACTTTACATGAGATAGAGGCTTAGTCATCACATCAACAACCTGTTCATCCGTGCTAATGTACTGGAGCTTCAAGGCTTCTCTCTATACCATGTCACGGAAGAAATGATAGTGGATCTCTATGTGCTTCGACCTGTCGTGGAACACAGGATTCTCTATCATTTTAATGCATCTTTGATTGTCACATTGAATCGTAGTTGCTCTCATCTCCAAATCAAATAGGCCTGTCAACAACTTTTGAAGCCATATGGCTTCGCAGCTAGCAGAACATGCGGCAATGTACTCTGCTTCCGCTGTGCTGAGAGCAATACTGGATTGCTTTGCTTCCATGGGTGTATTCATGGACTTGCATTCTAGCATGTCGAATCTCTTTAAGATTTCGATGGTGTACTTCCCCTAGTTAAGGAAGATTCTTTCCAGACTCTGCCATACCTCAAGACCTAATAATTAATGCATTAGGCCAAGGTCTTTCATTTCAAATTCAACGGCAAGTCTCTGTTTACATTCAACGATGAGATTTTCTTCTCCAGTTAAGAATAAGTCATCCACATACAGTAATAGTATTACTGGTTCATTCTCCATGATATTGAAGTAGAGATTTGAATCTGCTTTACTCTTGGTAAAGCCCAAGCTCATCAAGAAACTGTCTATACGGCCATACCAAGCTCTGGGATCCTGCTTCAATCCGTATAAGGCTTTCTTCAATCGACAGAAATGAGACTTCCTGTCTTCAACCTCAAATCCTTGGGGTTGCTCTATATACACTTCCTCTTCAATGATACCATTCAGAAAAGATGTCTTCACATCCATCTGGTGCAGCTTCCATTTCATCTTGGTAGCAAGAGCTATAATGGTTCTGATCGAAGTGTATCTGGCCACAGGAGAGAATGTCTCTTCATAGTCGATTCCTTCCTTCTGGGAAAAGCCACGAGCGACAAATCTTGCTTTGTATTTCTCAATACTTCCATCAGCAACATGTTTTATCTTGAAGAGACATTTTGATGATACCACATCCTTACCTTTTGGTCTGGGAACAATTTCCCATACATCATTCTTCATTATGGATTGGTATTCCTCTGTCATGGCATCTTCCCATTCCTTCTTTTGGATTGCCTCTTCAAAATATGTAGGTTCCTCATCAAGTAGATTGCACATCAAAGCCGTGTAACTGGAGAATGGATTTGGTCTCTTCACCTGTCTTGTGGTTCCTTCTGGAACACCATACTTCTCTCCATCTTGAATAAGATCTCTTTCCCAAGCAGGCTTTCTTTTATGGGAGAATGTCATTTGAGGAGGCTCTTGAACTTCTGTGATGTTATGATCTTCAGGAGTCTCCTCATCAGGGGAATTTATGTCTTCCCTTACAGGTTCTGTAGCTCTGGGAACTTCCCTCACGGATTCTGTCGTCCTGGGATTTACAGGTTCCTCTTCATATACTTCTTCAAGTTGGCATCTTTTTTATTTCTTAAGTGTAGCTTCTTCATCAAAGGTCACGTCCCTGCTGATTTCAATATGGCGGTGACCAGGTATGTAGATTCTGAAGGCCTTGGATACCTCACAGTATCTCACAAATATTCCCTTCTTTCCGGAGGATTCCATCTTGTTTCTTTTCTCTTTCGGTATATGGATAAACACTAGACAACCAAATATTTTGAGATGGCTTACCTCTGGCTTCTTTCAAGTGAACATCTCTTCTGGGGTGTTAAACCCAAGTGCACTATGAGATAGTCTGTTCTGCACATAAACAACTGCCATAGTTGCTTCTGCCCATAAGCACATAGGAAGATCCTGATCATGAATCATGGTCTTCACAACTTCCATAATCATTCTGTTCTTCCTTTCAGATACACTGTTTTGTTGGAGATCTTGATCCCAACATCTTTGCAGATATTCATGAATTATTTTGAGGTATATTCTCCTCCATTATCTGACCTGAGTATCTTAATCCATTATTGGAGGATGATGACATTGGGCCACATACATCTGAATGAATGAGTTCTAGGACTCCTTCTGCCTTGCCGTCCCTCTTCAAAAACGGGTTCTTGACGTTCGTCCCTTGTGCACATCCATCGCATACGCCTTCATGGTCACCTTTGAGTTCTGGTAAACCAATGAAAGCTTTGCATATGTATGGTAGCGCCTTGTAGTTGATGTGAGCTAATATTCTAGAGTTCACATGGATTCTTCAATGGTGTGGGTCATGGTAGTTTCTGAGTGACCCACCTTCTTCTTTTCCACTGATGATTGCTTCATTTATGATTTCTTCTTTAGCACGTTGCCTTCTGCAACCTTCGCTATAGATTCCTCATGTGACCTAGAGCAAGGTCAACAAAAAAACAAGCAAGAATAATATCCTTCTTGATAATATAAAGCAATAGCACGAACAATCATCACAGTAGCTCCTTTAGAGCTATCACTTATAATTTAGCAAAGATTAAAGGCAGGGAATACAATACGAAATGAGGTCAACACTCTCTTAGTGTTGTGACCAAGCATTCTTCCATGGAAACCTGGAACTAACACATGAGGTTTCTCCTAGAGGAGGTGTTAGTCATATTAGACAAAGTATTCTCACATGTTATCAAGTATAATACTTTACGATGATTTCTATCTCAACTAAAGTCATTAGCTTGTCATGTGTACCTTTGAATCTTGATTAATCAAACTTGGAGCCTTGTCCTCAAGAGTGAGTGCTTTCTTTTCTTCTAAATTGACGATCTCTTCTACATTAGTGATCTATGATTTACAAAAGGTTATTTCATAAAGTTTTCGTCAAACCCCAGTCATCAACGATACACAATTTATTTTTCATTGTAAAGGATTCTTCACAAAAAATTCCATCGAACCCTGATCATCAATGATTTATAAAAAGGTCTACACTTCATAACTCTTCACTGAATTCTGACACATGGAAAAGTTTCGACCAAATCCATTATGAATATAGGCCATCAATCTCCAAGAACAAAGGATCTTGACCATTGATTCGTCATTCTTCACTAAAATTCACTAATTAATCACGATCGTTGATTGCCAAATCTAAAACAATCTAGGTCGTTGATTCACCGAACTTCATTGGTGATTAATGATTTCTTTGATGAACTAACTTTGATCTATGAATTTCATTGAACCTAGAATACTCCATTGACGATCGATGATTTGTTTTCTTGGATCCCACTTGTAACATCGACCTCATGGAACCATGTCATTTTCCCCACACTGATGGTGGGTCCCCACCTCCCACCTTACCCAACACCACTATGGTATTGAGTCTGCCAACTTGCACCACAAACCCCCATGTTCCATAGTGGCCCCGAAAACCTGGAAGTCCACATCACCTAATGCATGGCCTCTATGTAATCACTGACATCACTTGTACGGAAACATTCACATTTTCCCAAAATTCTCAAAAATTCCTCATTTCAAGAAAATATCATTGGCTTCCCAAGCACCCTCTGGCTCAACCTTTGCAAAAAAGATAACTTTTAAAACTACGTGTCAATGCATATGGCCCAAGTGCTGCAAACTACGCTCTAATACCAATATGTAACGTCCCTTGTTACCGAAAAACCCAAAAAAATTCTCAAACACCAATCCGTGACGTACCCACTACCCAGGTACCTCAATAATTCATGTTCTTGACTGGTTTCGAATTTTTGATACCATTTAATAAATAAAAAAGCATGATGTAGTTACATGTAGTAGTCAAGAAACATTCATGACTATAAAAGAAACATTTAACATGCCATGCACAACAATTAGCAAAAACAAGCATGTTGTAACATATCCGACCCCTAAGTATCCTTTTAAGGGATGGGTTATTAAATTTTTGCTTCTTCTTAAATATTATCTATCACAACTCCATCCTCTTTTTCTCATCAAGTGCTTTTCAATGATGGTAGATTCACTTAAAATTGATCTTTGTAATGAAATATATGACCTTCCAAAGTTCTTGGGTTTACATAGACAACATCTCTCTTACTTCCATGTGGTATCTACATGACGTGTCATTGACCTTGCCAATTGAAGTGGCGACTGTTACACATGATTTTGGTCACTTTGGTGATGTCTTTACAAGTGATGTAATCAGGCTCCCACAAGGAATTTTTTCCTGAGAAAAGTGACTGTTGTCTTCTTCCAAAAAACACATTTTTAAGATGAGTTTGTAGGCTACCTATATCACAGGGTGCAAAAATCATTCATTCTTGCAGGCAACCCAAACAAGGTGTGAACTGTTTGCAGTCTTCTCTATAGGTAGGGTGTGAACCTGTTTCAAAGCTTGGAAAAGAGAAGAGGTCACGAAGGTTCTAGAAGGGAATCTTCTAGAAAATGAGTTGGCATTCGCATGGTTGGCATCCTACTGACTTTTCAGATTTAGTGGGATCATCCTCATCCATGTAACCATCTCTCCTTCTCCTATATATTCAAAAGTTTCTCATGGAAAAGGTCAAGCAAGATTGAATGAAGAATTGGTGAAAGAATTGTGTGAAGGAATTTTCTTGGACAAAAGCTTGAAGACTCTATTTGGTCTATCAAATTGTATTGGATCTTCTTCATGCAAGTGCAGATCAAGTGCGTGTGTTGGAACCAAGGGTCACTGAAAGGAAGCTTGCGACATCAAGGCAATCCTGTTGTATCTTCTACTTTCATTTAATATAATACAGCGGCATGTCCCTTTCCCATAAAATCACTCTTATTTTATTGCATAACTCCTTGATCATATGCATAGGTTGATATTGAATATACTTTGCTATCTTCACTTTGGTTGGTTTGTGTTATCTTGGACCTGATTTCACAAGAGCACCGGAGTGAAGCGGGAACAACAGAGACCTAAGGAAGTGATATAAAGGTATGCCACTCATTCCTTCTTAGTAGTAGATTTAATGATTGCAACTTAGGGAAAGAGTCGTGTGTTGTCCTATTTTGTTCTAGATCTAGGTGGATCTAGTGAGATCTACTAGTGTTTGCACCTACCGATTTATCTAATAACAACGACACACTAATCCTGACATAGCACTAACCTAGCCTGCCATGGTGTAAATTCATCCCACACAGGCCTACATCCATCATCGCTCAGACCTTCTTCCGACACACTCTCTCTCAAGTGGCAAACTCATAGACTCATAATTTTTTAGCTTCCTTTCACTAGTCCACCCAAGAAGTATCGACACTTAGCCATTTTCATCTTCATGAACTTGCAGACTTATGGATGAATAAATCTATAAGCATCCTTTCATAGTTCCTTATGAGAAGTATCAAAACTTAACCATTTTTCCACCTGCGCAGACTAGCGGACATAAAATGTTTTACCTCCTCTTCACAAGTCTGTCCGAAAACCTCAACACTTATTGATTTTTCAACTGAGCAAGGTGAATGAATCTGAGTGGAGGAAATGGCATCCATGTCATGTCTCGATGCATTATCATAGATCCCAATGCAACATCACGGATCTCCATGCAATGTCATGGATCTCAAGGCATGGTACATGTATCCCAATGCACGATACCCACATGAAGTGATGGGTCTATATTCTTAGAAATCCATTAGATGATAACACCTACTGACATCTCTTAGCACAACATAACAAATAAGGGTTAGTCTAAGTCCTATCAAAGGGGAACAACATTAACCCTTATACATGCACCAAGTCCGAGGAAAACGAGTATTTCCCAAGTGCCTAGATGAAAGATAAGTAAGAATATGAATAATGATATAAAAAGGAAGGGAAATACTTCATGTGATGACCCTCAAAGTCTTATACATGCATAGGTCCATTTTTATTCATTCTTCTAGCTTTTATGAGCTCTGATTTTTATATTATAGTCTTTGAGAGGGAGCTTATCATTGAGTTACCTATCCTCGACATTATCTCCTACTAGCCCTTTATGTGTTTTTCTTTAAGTATCAATTTTATCGAACAAGTCCATTTTTCTTTAGATATTAATAGACAAGCTAGGGAATAGGGGCATTGGCCTCATAAACATGGCATTGCTTAACCTTTTATTTTTGTCTTTTGATTTTATACATATTCACCTCTAACATTTTTGTTTTATTAGTTAGGATTTCTTCTTTATACCTTTATTTTGACCTTTGATCAATTATACATGATTAGGATAGGTTTTTTAGATGGATGGAATGAAATGAAATAGGGAAACTGGAAAATTTCCAGCGTGGTTAGGATGTGGACAATGTTATCAAGGCTAAGTACCCAGTAGTAGAAATTGATCCAAGAAATGACACACCTCTAAAAAAAATATGTTCACCAAGGTATGACGAGAAAAATAATAAAGTTATGCATGTTATGAAGTGCTATTTGATTTTATTTATCATTTACCACTTTCATGACTAACTAGGAGGTTATAGAATCACATCCAAATGAACATCAATACATGGAATATCAATAGAAATCATATTGAAACCATATTGTACCATCTATAGTGCATATATCATCTAAGGAGTGAGGGAGCAGGATGATCTATACACAGTTCAGATAGCATGGTCATACATCTAA
>ML802674.1:155806-190780 GCA_009831015.1 Picea engelmannii | reverse complement strand
CAAGAAAATATCATTGGCTTCCCAAGCACCCTCTGGCTCAACCTTTGCAAAAAAGATAACTTTTAAAACTACGTGTCAATGCATATGGCCCAAGTGCTGCAAACTACGCTCTAATACCAATATGTAACGTCCCTTGTTACCGACAAACCCAAAAAAATTCTCAAACACCAATCCGTGACGTACCCACTACCCAGGTACCTCAATAATTCATGTTCTTGACTAGTTTCGAATTTTTGATACCATTTAATAAATAAAAAAGCATGATGTAGTCACATGCAGTAGTCAAGAAACATTCATGACTATAAAAGAAACATTTAACATGCCATGCACAACAATTAGCAAAAACAAGCATGTTGTAACATATCTGACCCCTAAGTATCCTTTTAAGGGATGGAGTATTAAATTTTTGCTTCTTCTTAAATATTATCTATCACAACTCCATCCTCTTTTTCTCATCAAGTGCTTTTCAATGATGGTAAATTCACTTAAAATTGATCTTTGTAATGAAATATATGACCTTCCAAAGTTCTTGGGTTTACATAGACAACATCTCTCTTACTTCCATGTGGTATCTACATGACGTTTCATTGACCATGCCAATTGAAGTGGCGACTGTTACACATGATTTTGGTCACTTTGGTGATGTCTCTACAAGTGATGTAATCAGGCTCCCACAAGGACTTTTTTCTTGAGAAAAGTGATTGTTGTCTTCTTCCAAAAAACACATTTTTAAGATCAGTTTTTAGGCTACCTATATCACATGGTGCGAAAATCATTCATTCTTGCAGGCAACCCAAACAAGGTGTGAACTGTTAGCAGTCTTCTCTATAGGTAGGGTGTGAACCTGTTTCAAAGCTTGGAAAAGAGAAGAGGTCATGAAGGTTCTAGAATGGAATCTTCTAGAAAATGAGTTGGCATTCGCATGGTTGGCATCCTACTGACTTTTCAGATTTAGTGGGATCATCCTCATCCATGTAACCATCTCTCCTTCTCCTATATATTCAAAATTTTCTCATGGAAAAGGTTAAGCAAGATTGAATGAAGAATTGGTGAAAGAATTGTGTGAAGGAATTTGCTTGGACAGAAGCTTGAAGACTCTATTTGGTCTATCAAATTGTATTGGATCTTCTTCATACAAGTGCAGATCAAGTGTGTGTGTTCGAACCAAGGGTCACTGAAAGGAAGCTTGCGACATCAAGACAATCCGGTTGTATCTTCTAGTTTCATTTAATATAATACAACGGCATGTCCCTTTCCCATAAAATCACTCTTATTTTATTGCATAACTCCTTGATCATATGCATAGGTTGACATTGAATATACTTTGCTATCTGCACTTTGGTTGGTTTGTGTTATCTTGGACCTGATTTCACAAGAGCACCCGAGTGAAGCGGGAACAACAACCTAAGGAAGTGATATAAAGGTATGTCACTCATTCCTTCTTAGTAGTAGATTCAATGATTGCAACTTAGGGAAAGAGTCGTGTCCTGTCCTATTTTGTTCTAGATATAGGTGGATCTAGGGAGATCTATTAGTGTCTGCACCTACCGATTTATCTAATAACAATGACACACTGATCCTGACATAGCACTAACCTAGCCTGCCATGGTGGAAATTCATCCCACACAGGCCTACATCCATCATCGCTTAGACCTTCTTCCGACACACTCTCTCTCGGGTGGCGAACTCATAGACTCATAATTTTTTAATCAAACGGCAGATTGACGTTCTCTTCTACATTAGTGATCTATGATTTACAAAAGGTTATTTCATAATGTTTTCGTCAAACCCCAGTCATCAACGATAGACAATTTATTTTTCATTGTAAAGGATTCTTCGCAAAAAATTCCATCGAACCCTGATCATCGATGATTTATAAAAAGGTATGCACTTCATAACTCTTCACTGAATTCTGACACATGGAAAAGTTTCGACCAAATCCATTATGAATATAGCCCATCAATCTCCAAGAACAAAGGATCTTGACCATTGATTCGTCATACTTCACTAAAATTCACTAATTAATCACGATCTTTGATTCCCAAATCCAAAACAATCTAGGTCATTGATTCACCGAACTTCATTGGTGATCAATGATTTCTTTGATGAACTTTGATCTATGAATTTCATTGAACCTAGAATACTCCATTGACAATCGATGATTTGTTTTCTTGGATCCCACTTGTAACATTGACCTCATGGAACCGTGTCATTTTCCCCACACTGATGGTGGGTCCCCACCTCGCACCCTAGATTGAATGGTGGAGGATCAAGGTAGATCAACAACTGGGAATAATATTGGGAGTTGAAGGTGGAGGGAGGTTAATTAACACCAAAAGTCCTGATACTACCATATCACCTGCAACATACATGATTGCTTCCTATTCATCTCGGGAAATTTGCAAACTCTCCAAAAATCCTCACCAAAAGGCCCAACACCACTATGGTATTGAGTCTGCCAACTTGCACCACAAACCCCCATGTTCCATAGTGGCCCCGACAACCTGGAAGTCCACATCACCTAACGCATGGCCTCTATGTAATCACTGACATCACTTGTATAGAAACATTCACATTTTCCCAAAATTCTAAAAAATGCCTCATTTCAAGAAAATATCATTGGCTTCCCAAGCACCCTCTGGCTCAACCTTTGCAAAAAAGATAACTTTTAAAACTACGTGTCAATGCATATGGCCCAAGTGCTGCAAACTACACTCTAATACCAATATGTAACGTCCCTTGTTACCGACAAACCCGAAAAAATTCTCAAACACCAATCCGTGACGTACCCACTACCCAGGTACCTCAATAATTCATGTTCTTGACTAGTTTCGAATTTTTGATACCATTTAATAAATAAAAAAGCATGATGTAGTCACATGTAGTAGTCAAGAAACATTCATGACTATAAAAGAAACATTTAACATGCCATGCACAACAATTAGCAAAAACAAACACGTTGTAACATATCCAACCCCTAAGTATCCTTTTAAGGGATGGGGTATTAAATTTTTGCTTCTTCTTAAATATTATCTATCACAACTCCATCCTCTTTTTCTCATCAAGTGCTTTTCAATGATGGTAAATTCACTTAAAATTGATCTTTTTAATGAAATATATGACCTTCCAAAGTTCTTGGGTTTACATAGACAACATCTCTCTTACTTCCATGTGGTATCTACATGACGTGTCATTGACCATGCCAATTGAAGTGGCGACTGTTACACATGATTTTGGTCACTCTGGTGATGTCTCTACAAGTGATGTAATCAGGCTCCCACAAGGACTTTTTGCCTGAGAAAAGTGACTGTTGTCTTCTTCCAAAAAACACATTTTTAAGATGAGTTTGCAGGCTGCCTATATCACAGGGTGCGAAAATCATTCATTCTCGCAGGCAACCCAAACAGGGTGTGAACTGTTTGCAGTCTTCTCTATAGGTAGGGTGTGAACCTGTTTCAAAGCTTGGAAAAGAGAAGAGGTTACAAAGGTTCTAGAAGGGAATCTTCTAGAAAATGAGTTGGCATTCACATGGTTGGCATCCTACTGACTTCTCAGATTTAGTGGGATCATCCTCATCCATGTAACCATCTCTCCTTCTCCTATATATTCAAAAGTTTCTCATGGAAAAGGTTAAGCAAGATTGAATGAAGAATTGGTGAAAGAATTGTGTGAAGGAATTTGCTTGGACAGAAGATTGAAGACTCTATTTGGTCTATCAAGTTGTATTGGATATTCTTCATGCAAGTGAAGATCAAGTGTGTGTGTTGGAACCAAGGGTCACTGAAAGGAATCTTGTGACATCAAGGCAATTTGGTTGTATCTTCTACTTTCATTTAATATAATACAACGACATGTCCCTTTCCCATCAAATCACTCTTATTTTATTGCATGACTCCTTGATCATATGCATAGGTTGACATTGAATATACTTTTCTATCTTCACTTTGGTTGGTTTGTGTTATCTTGGACATGATTTCACAAGAGCACCGGAGTGAAGCGGGAACAACAGAGACCTAAGGAAGTGATATAAATTTATGTCACCCATTCCTTCTTAGTAGTAGATTCAATGATTGCAACTTAGGGAAAGAGTCGTGTCCTGTCCTATTTTGTTCTATATCTAGGTGGATCTAGGAAGATCTATTAGTGTCCACACCTACCGATTTATCTAATAACAATGACACACTGGTCCTGACATAGCACTAACCTATCCTTCCATGGTGGAAATTCATCCCACACAAGCCTACATCCATCATCTCTCAAACCTTCTTCTGACACACTCTCTCTCGGGTGGCGAACTCACAGACTCATAATTTTTTAGCTTCGTTTCACTAGTCCACCCAAGAAGTATCGACACTTAGCCATTTTCATCTTCATGAACTTGTAGACTTATGGATGAATAAATATATAAGCATCCTTTCATAGTTCCTTCTGAGAAGTATCAACACTTAACCATTTTTCCACCTACGCAGACTAGCGGACATAAAATGTTTTACCTCCTCTTCACAAGTCTGTCCGAAAACCTTAACACTTATTGATTTTTCCATCTACATGGGCTCACAAACTCAGGAATGCATAATTCTTCCTTTCATGAATCCACCCAAAATGTCTCAACACTTATATTATTTTTCCATCTCTGCGGACTCATGGACTCGTGAAAGCATAATTCTCCCTTTCATAAGTCCATCTCAAGGGTCTCAACACTTAGCCACTTTTCCATGTACACAGATTTGTGGAATCGTGGACATACAATTCTATACCTCTCCTCCATAGGTCCATCCAAGAAATATCTACACTTAGATTATTTTGTGAGTTTTTTGGATTCGTGGGTTAGAGGACTCACAGACCCATTCATCTCACCTTCTCAATACTTAAAATCGACAGGGACCCACTCCCTATTACCTCAACCAAATATAGGCCTCCACGTGGATTTCTTGTACACGTAGTCTCATGAAATCAACATATTTTAGCATGATGTCATCCCTCCTCTTGTTAATGACTAAGGGCTTCAACGTCGATCAATGACCTAGATCACATCCCATATGTGCTCCAATCAATGGTCGATATATTTCAAACTGTTGGTCTGACAACCAAGGCTAAAATAGAGATCTAAGACACAGTTTCCCCAAGGGGCTATCTTATGGCACACCGACCAATTATTTTTTCCATTCACAGGATGACACCTATCATCATCTAGACATGTTGGTGTTCCAGGTTATCATGGTACCTCATGCTGACATTACCTCTCCTTCAAATTATCGCTTAAATGAGACCACAATGATCTATGACAGAGGTTAATTCTAGTTTAATTCCTTATTAACGATCCATATTTACTCAGGTACATTCTCTACATGCATAGTAACCTGCTCTGATAAAGGGTCCAGATCTATTTGCTTCGTTGATCTAGTGACTATGATTCCTTCGAGCTCATAACACGGTTTTCTTCATCCAATTCAAGACTTAGACAATTCAAGGATTTTTCTTTGGGTTCTTTCCCTTGCATTCAACTATTAAATTATGATCCAAATTTCCATTCATGGATCACCCATCCTGAAGATATATATATATATATATATATAGCACACGAGAACCATAAAATTAAGTTCAATTATTTTTAAGACAGAACATTACAAAACACTTGTATTTGATTGTGCGGGGCATGCACCATTATTTCCATCCTATCGTCACTTAAACGTAGGAGTTTGAAAATAAGCATCATCATTATAAATTCAATTACACATATTCTATGAAATACTTATCTATTACAGTTGATAGCCGACCAAATGACTATGGGTGTTTGCCTTTCCACCCTACTATAGGCTCAGATGCATTCAATTTTAGCATTCTAGCCACCCCTATGCCAAGCCATGATATCACTAGGGAATTTCTCTCAGGTTCTCAGTAATATTTGAAGGTTACTCTCCTTCACTCTACTCTAGGTAGAGATTTTCCATATACCCACCTAGCCCAAGCCTCTTTGAGGTTTATCAGACGGCTTCCCAGCATCAAGATCACAAATTTCTTATCTCATGTTGGGTTTTCTTGGTCTTCTATGCTCTAGCTCCCCCCCTTCCTCTTCTACAAGTTCTCTGATATCATAATTGCATGCCCTCGTGAATTTATTTCAAGAACTCTCTTCCTTTGAGGCCCGAACTCTTCCCCAGTTCCCTCTCTCTATGTTCTTTTATTGCACGCATCGATTAGGAAGTTTTTCAAGCTATGCTCATGTTTCTTCTGTCAAAAGGAAACTCATGGCTCAATCCTGGGAACTCATGGTGATCTTTCCTACTATCCTATAGTTGATCGCTTCCTGTCCCTTCTGACAACCCTCCATACTTCCATTCATTGGGGTGGTTGGTTGTTCAACTACCAACCCCTCCTGATTAACTAACTTGTCTTGTTATCAGGGCTAAGGGAAAATAATATGAATGTTTCCAATTAATATTTTCGTAAGGTGGCTTGGGGTCCTTTAACTTAATAGAACATCCCCTCATTCCTCTAGTGATATCATGACCAGTACTTTAAGGCTTCACCCATCAGTCAACTTTCAACGTTTACAATTAAACATTAATACATTTACAATATTTGCAATCCATTGCATGGAAATCATAAATTACAATTAATTACAGGCTGAGGAAAATAGGGGTGTTACAATCCCCTCCCCCTTAAAGGAACACTGTCCTCGATGTTCTTTTCAGAAACGCTTGCCATGAATTCATCTTTCAGTTGCTTCTGCATCATTTTCCTTTTCTTGGCTTGGTCCTTTCCAATACTCTTGGAATTTAGTACATGCTTACAACAACTTTCAACAACCAACATATTAATTATCATTCCATGCAAAAAAAATTATGTTTGTTTAAATTTAAGTGGAATATTCACAAGTTAGCACAAATCTTATCAGTACAGTTCATGGATATGCATCCATATGGCTGTCTCATTGATTTCTCCCACTTATTTCCTTGACATACCCATTTTTTTCATGATTGAGATTAACATATTACAAAAACTATTGGAGTCTCCTCTTCCTTCTGGTCACTCACTATCTAGGCCTAGGTTTAGGCATCCCCTTCTCTTCTATACAGTCCCTTGGTTGATCCATCTTTCCTTGTTAGGGATTTCTCACACAAGAAGAATTTATGATACCTCCCCGAGTCTTACAGTTGAGGCATCCCTCATGCTTTCTCTATCGAAGGCATCCCTTCGTCATGTGTCAGCACAATACATCATTATATGGGGATCATGGCTCATCACAGGGTTCTCATGTCACAACAGTAGTTTGTTACCATGCTTTACAACTTGACATTTGTCCTCTGTATATTCAGATAGATCTTTTATCTCACATGTATCACATGTATACAATAATCCATGAGATAATATCGTCAATTTATCAAAATTTTCAAATCTATTATCCGCATATTTTTAATTCCACATTTTTCGTTTTCAGATCTTTTCAGCATAGAACAAGATTCACAATTATGATATGTCTTTCTCATAGCAGTTTGTATCTTTTATAATCAGTAGGGATTGGTCCTCTTCGTCTACTTACAACACTGCCACATCCAAGACCTTTCTTCCTGCAATTTCCTCTTCAATCAGTCAACAAATTGTTAGTTCCCATGCACATTATATTTTCATTTCACACTTGTAGTGATTCACAAACAATTTCATAGTTGTGCATACTAACAATCAAGTTCATTTATTCAAAAATGAAATACCATTCCTTTCAAAATGCAATCAAACATCAAAATGAATCTAATCAATGCACCAATATCCATGGCCACATTCACACACAATGCACCCTTATATTGATTTTTAGATTATTACTTTTCATATTAGGCACTTTGCCTTGGTGGGTTGGAACTCATCCAACCTTTTACCATACGGTTTCTTTATTATTTATCATTACACCAAGACTTTTTTTTCCTTCTTTAGTTGATCGTGACCTCCAATCAACACACATGAAACTAAAAGTTTCACATGAATTCATCTAAGCATTCTTCCTTTACTAGTAACCAAGGTCTCGATGTTTGCAACCACCCAATTTCTCTCTTTTCCATTACGCAACTCCGGTAGAGTATTGGAAGGTCCTCCTTCCATAATGGGCAGTCCATTTCCTACCCTATCAAGAAAACATGCATTTTCTTGATGCACTAATCAACATGTTTCTTATGAGCACCCTTGTTCCCAGTCATTTGCGATAGTCAAAGTATTCATGACACTTTGTTCATGAATGTTCTCGTAAGGATTTTAATCATCCTTGACTACTAGAGTTTCCTTTCTCTATCCTTTAGGTTCCTTTCCTAAATCATACCCTACTTGGGTATCAATGGAATACAATAGACATTCATATCACATGCATGCCATCAAAACATAGACTATTTTAGAAGGGATTATTACCCAAAACCCTTTTACCTATCATGCCACATGGGCACAAAATCTTTATACTTGTTCTAGATGCCATCACCTTCTCTGATATTACCTCTTTAGTGGTGCTTCCTAGGGACTTCTAAAATCCCTTTCATAGTTTTTTTTTATCAACAACCTTCTTCTATTCACCTCTATTTGAGGTTGTTCACTATTGGTAGTTTTCCTTCTCTAATAGTTCCAATCTTTTCTACATGTGACATACATCACCACAATCGCATTTCACATTATCTATCATGTAAAATCAAATGCATGTACTATAGTATTTATTTCTATAAAACATTTTCATATATGCCTTAACATATCTATATGCACGCCATCACATTGTCCCCAATGTTTTCATGAGTGCAACCACAATCAAATTTCAGTTTAATCTCTTGACATTCTCATGCCAAAATATCTACCTTAATTAGCATATTAATTTCTCATCCCAGAGAAGCGTAATAGATAACAATAAAGGATTTAAGGGATTGTCCCATCATAGAATTTTCATCCTAGTTGAATTAATTTCAAGGCCTCATTGCCTTCATACACTGTAGCTTAACCAAGTTCATTCATTTAAACACATTCAATATTATATCTTTCAGTTACTAGTTGTACTTATTTTCACATTTTTCCTTTTTAAGCATACAACTTTGTCTTATTGTTCATGGTTTCATAGTGAGAGAACTATTAATCACTTTCTCCTTCTTTTCTTTTACAATTTATCCATCCTGGGAGCTGCTTGCTCTATCTCTTGAACAATCTTAGTCATGTTCACCTTGACCTTCTTGGATAATTCAATATGCTACATCAACAAGTTTGTTGTTCACAATGAATCATGAACTTGTGCATTTCATAAATTTCCCAACCAGAGCTCAAATTGGTCCTCATTCATTTGCATGTCTTGGTACTCATGCATGCTATTTTAAAATGTAATCTAGGATTCTTATATAAAAAGGTTTTTCATCCCGTTGTTCAATTCCCAATAGTCATTAAGGTTATAGACATGTTCTCCTGGAAGAGTTATTTACACAGTGCCTCCACAGAAACCTCTTCAACATGCAACTCTCTTGTTGCATATCCAAAGGGTCTGACATGACCTTAATTTTTGAGTTAGCCTCATATTGTCGTGTCATATTATTACCTAATATTCATGAGGAATTATTAGCGTGCATTTTTATTTTGCATTTATATTGTGTACTCACACATGCACGTTTATTCCGTCAGTTTGCTTTCACTATACTTTAATCACATGCCTTAGCATGTAGTGTGGGTGTCCACCATAGGAACACTTTATTGTTTCATTTTCTTATCTATTGGAAATTAATTGGTTCATGATTGTTCACGACCACTCATATGTAGTCTTTAAAAGCATAAACATGTTTCCTTCTTTTTTTTTATGGAAACAAAGCATCCTTTCTCATTTACCTTTTCATCAATGTATACTAGATTTTCCCGAGGAAAAAAGGAACACATCCCCCTCAAGCTTTTATTTTAGAAAGAAAAATCAGACCCTTCCATTATAGGGTTATCTTTGCATCCATGGCAGTATTTATATCTAGAGAGTACAAATATTGCCTCACATTTCACTTATTTTGACATTCATATCATACCTTTAAGCATGTATATGTACACTTGCATATATGTAGGTGCATCACTTGCACTTTTTTACCTCATTCATTTCTATTTATTGGGTGTTATTATCATTCTTCGTTAAAGATAATTTATAGCCATCCTCATGGGTAGTCTCACAAACCTATTCATTTCTTACTTCATACTAGGAAACCTCATAATGCATTTCATTCATGCACTCAAGCATCCATTTACATCCATGGATGTTCAACATGCAAGATCACTATTGCACCTTTTTCCATGTCATTCTTACACATGGGAATTTCAAACTTTCACATCCTTCCTCCCAGAGATCTTACATCCATTCTTATGAGAAGTCTCATAGGAATACTCAACACCATGTTGCCCTCTATGTTGAGAGTTTACAGTCATATACATGATATTCACATGACAAGTCTCGCAGACATATTCATAACTATGCTTCCCTTTTCATATGACAACAACCATCAAGATAAAGCTCTTGCCTAAATTTATATAGAAGTATGCAATGACCCAGAAGTACAATCGGGGAAATTTCAATAGCGCCTCAAGAAACATGAAAACTCATCAAGCTTCTCTTCATGCCTCAGACCATTCTTGGTCAACCAACCTTTTTATCAAAGGAATCTGTTTTCCAGATTCTATCTCACTACAACTTAAGCACACCAAGCCATTTTCTTATGGCTACCATCCACCTTTTGATGTCATTATGACCCATTGATCGTCTAGGAATGCCCCAAAACTTCCTTTACTCCATTCATAATAAAAAATTCATTAACCCTTCTACTTTATTCTCATAGGGTAATATGTAGTCAATATCATCAACATTTTACTTAAGTTGCTATACCCAGATCATCATTAACCATATTATCCATGTCATCACCATATTTTATGTCCAATAACAGACTATAATAAGCCTATATTCACATTATACACATGATCAATCTTTTCCATATGCATTCTGGCATATCCCCGCGCCCCAAGTATTTTACCTATGCTTACAGTGCAGATGTATTCCAGTTGTCTGCCATCTGTATTCACATGCACAGACATGTCCTTGGATTAATAGGTATACACATTCTCTTATTATAGCCGTAAGAATCATAAACTTTCTCATGTGCCCAGATCTCTTTACCTCTCCTAGGAGGTCTAGCAACATTCCACATGACTCCTTTTTAATTGTTTAATTGGGTTATTCTCCAACAACCATTTTCTTCATTCACTATAGGTCAAATAAAATTGACCTTACACATTTTCCATCAGTCCTATGATTGTGAGGGATCATACACATATGCAGGGTTTAATATTTTATTAAAGAAGTAGTTATTACTGCTACATATTCTATCAATCCATACCAATTCCCTTTAAGCACAAGGAATTTTCCATAAGGGTACTAACCCTTATATAATCAACCATCTTTAATTACAAGATACCCTACCTGCCCTAGAAGATAGACATTATTATACTTATCAAAACAACCCAACTCATGTCCCTTGTATGGACTCAAGAATATTGATAGAAGAATTTATGTCACTACTGCCATTTTCATTCAGTTTTTACCAATAATGCCTATCGACACATTCCTACTTGTGTAAGAGTAGTCATCAATTTGAAAAAGGGACAATATAATTTCCCTTGTGGTAATTTAGCCAGGGTTTCCAAGGTGCAATTTCAATTTGTTCTCCTCCATCCTCAAGGGACTCGTGCAAGTAAAGAACAATCCTTTAAAGGTAGAAACACCTTTCAACAGACTCCTCTAATTTTTGATATACTAGTCCTATGACTAATCTTTGGTCCATCTAGGCCTAGTGTTGTAGCCAACTCTAATACCACTTTGTAACAAACCTGACCCCTAAGTATCCTTTTAAGGGATGGGGTATTAAATTTTCTTCTTCTTAAATATTCTCTATCACAACTCCATCCTCTTTTTTTCATCAAGATATTTCCAACGATGGTAAATTAACTTAGAATTGATCTCTGGAACAAAATCTATGACCTTCTGAACTTCTTGGGTTTACATAGTCAACATCTCTCTTATTTCCAAGTGGCATCCACGTGATGTGTCATTGACCGTTCCAACTGAAGTGGTGACACCCTGGTCTTGATGTGGCACTAACCTAGCCTGCCATGTTGAAACTTCAGCCCATGTAGGCCTACAACCATCGTCGCTCAGACCTTCTTCCGACACACTCTCTCTTGGGTGGCGGACTCACAGACTCATAATTTATAGCTTCCTTTCATCAGTCCACCCGCGAATTCTCGACACTTATCCATTTTCATCTTCACAGACTCGTGGATGCATAAATCTATAAGCATACTTTCATAGGTTCATTCCAGAAGTATCGACACTTAACCATTTTTCCACCTACTCACACTAGAGGACTAACAAACATACAATTTTGTACCTCCTCTTCATAAGTCCATCCGAAAACCTCAACACTTAGTTATTTTTCCATCTACGTAGGATCACAGACTCATGGAATCACGAATGCATAATTATTCCTTTCATGAGTCCACCCTGAAAGTCTCAACACTTAGATTATTTTTCCATCTATGCAGACTCACAGACTCACAAAAGAATAATTCTTCCTTTCATAAGTCCACCTGAAGGGTCTCAACACTTAGCCACTTTTCCATCTACGCAGACTTGTGGACTCGCAGATGTACAATTGTATACCCCTCCTTCATAATTCCATTCGAGAAGTATCAACACTCATATTATTTTGTGAGTTTGTCGAGTTCATGGGTTAGCGAACTCGCGAACCCATTCATCCCACCTTATCAACAATTAAACTTGATGGGGACCCACTCCCTATTACCTCGACCAAATACAGGACTCCACATGGATTTCTCATACACATAGGCTCATTACATCAACATATGTTATCATGATGTCATCCCTCCTCTCATTAACGAATAAGGGATTCCACGCCGATCAACGACCGAGATCAAATCTTAGATGTGCTTCGATCAACGATCGAGATCTTTCAAAATTTTGGTCTGACATCCAAGGCTAAAACAAAGGTCTAAGACATGGTTTCCCCAAGGGGCTATGTTATGTTCCACCGACCAATTATATGTTACCATTCACAGGCTAAAACCTATCATCTTCTAGACATGTTGGGGTTCCAAGTCAACATGGTACCTCATGCTGACATTACCTCTCCTTCAAATTATCGCTTAAACGATACCACAATGATCTATGATAGGGGTTAATTTTGGGTTAATTCATGATTAATGATCTAGATTTACTTGGGTACATTCTCTACATGTATAGTAACTTGCTCTGATAAAGGGTCCGGATCTATTCACTTTCTTGATCCAACGATTGTGATTCCTTCAAGCTCATAACATGGTTTTCTTCATTTGATTCATGACTTAGACAATTCAAGGATTTTTCTTTGGGTTCTTTCCCTTGCATTCAACTATTAACTTATGATCCTAATTTCCACTCATGGATCACCCATCACGACGATGGTTTTCCCACCATGACAATGGATATATATATCACATGGGAACCATAAAATTAAATTCAATTATTTTTATCACAGAACATTACAGAACGCTTGTATTCAGTTGTGCAGGGCATGCACCGTTCTTGCTATCTTGTCTTCACTTAAAAGAAGTAGTTTGTCAATAAGAATCATCACTATAAATCAAGTATGTATATGTATAGCGCAAGTACAAGATTTAAATCATGCGTTTCAATTCAATTACACAGAGTCTACGAAATACTTATCTATTCATGTTGATATCTGATCAAGTGACTATGGGTGTTCACCTTTCCACCCAACCATAGGCTCATATGCACTCACTTTTACCATTCTAGCCACTCCCGTGGCAAGCCATGATATCACTAGGGAATATCTCTTAGGTTCTTGGTAAGATTTGAAGGTTACTCTCCTTCACTCTACTCTAGGTAGAGATTTTCTATACACCCACCTAGCCCAGGCCTCCTTGAGGTTTATCAGATGCCTTCCCAGCATCAAGATCGTGGCCCTATTAGATAAGGTTGGATTTTCTCAGTCTTCTATTCTCCATCTCCCCCCCTTCCTCTTCTACAAGTTCTATGATCTCTTTATTGCACACCCTTGTGCATTCCTTTCATCATCTCTCTTCCTCTGAGGCCCAAAATACTCCCTAGTTCCCTCTCTATGTGTTCTTTTCTTCCATGCATGGCTTAGGTAGGTTTTCGACTTGTCCTCATGCTTCTTTTGTTAGAAGGAAAATCGTGGGTCAATCTTGGGGACCTATGGTGATCTTTCCTACTGTCCTCTAGCTGACTGCTTCCTATCCCTTCTGGCAACCCTCCATACTTCCATTCATTGGGGTGGTTGGTTGTTCAACTACCAACCCCTCCTCATTAATTGAATTGTCTTGTTATCCAAGATAAGGGGAAAAAATTTGAATGTTTCCAATTAATATTTCTAGAAGGTGGCTTGAGGTCCTTTAACTTAATATAACCTCCCCTCATTCCTATAGTGATATCATGGCCAATACTTTAAGGCTTCACCCATTAGTCAATTGTCGATGCTTACAATTAAACAATAATACATTTACAATATTTGCAAGTCATTGCATGGAAATCATAAATTACAATTAATTACAGGCTAGGGGAAATAGGGGTGTTACACATGTTACAAAATCATAACAAATATAATTACACAACGGAATATAAATTACAGAGAGAACTTATCTTTCTGAAATAATTCACCAACTGACTAAAATCGTTGAACATTCTACTCAACCTTAGGCTTTGTTGCATACAAAATATCTACAACACACCACCCTTGAGCCAAGGTTATAAATCCACAAGGATAGGTCCTAGGCCGACTCTAAAACACACAACAATCAACTAACAATCTCTCACAATTTTCTCAACCACACAACAATCCTAGTTTACCATCTCCCACCCCCCCTAGCCTGCATAACCAAAAGAGATGAGCCCCCTTCTCTACAATGCAGTCCCTCAAGTTGTTCCACTTATTTACAGGGCTTCAGGGCTACTGGTAATGAAATCCCAATGCTAGAAAATCCGAGGACTCTCAATTGTGGACAGTTCTTTCACAACTATTGACATTCTCATGCACATGTGCATCGATTTCTTGCTAGAAAATAGTAGTAGTTACCTACATCCATCTAGTCAGGGCTCACTACCCCCAGTAATTCATTTCCCATGCCCAAACTAAGAACAAGAATGAGAAAGAAATAATGAGGTACAATGAATGACCAATTTCAATGACTGAGTAACGATTCAATATCAATTGTGGAGTGAGTGAGTAGCCCTCAAATAACCAAAAACATGGTTTAAATAATGATATGAACTAATGCACCACATGGCCTCTCCAAGAACCTCATGTAACCTATTTTACCAACTAATTCCAAGATGGGTGAATAAAAAAATAAAAAAAAAGGATTAACCCCTTTATCCCCCTCTCTCATGCAATCATAGCCCCCTATAACTCTGTCATTGTTAGTCTCGCAACCAATGATGTGTTTTTATTATTAATATTCAAATCAATTCAATTTCTAGGCTCAATTGCTAGGATATCTGGCCTTTCAACTTACAGGAACTTTGGCATTTCATAAAATAAATAGAATACATTATTAATATGGGGACTCCAAACCAAGGTATTACATCTCTACACCTCTCGAATAGAAGTGTGCAACTCATGCAATGTTATAATATAGAATATGGTGTGCTCGTTTTACCATTGACGATACCCTCGTCACCCAACCATAGGCTGAAGCCTCCCTCCGAGCACCTTAACCTTGACTAATAATTCCTCTGGAAGGAAACCCTAGGCTAGATAGCCAAACAAAGGGTAGCGCACCTCTCTCCAAGGATAACGCAACACAAAATACTGACCAGATAGTCCCAAACCCTAGACAAGACATATTCAAGCCAATACTAAAAACTTGCTGCTGCTACAACTGCACCAACAACTCTCCTCCAAACTTGCGCACAAGACTGCAACTGTAGTGAGCACTAAACTAGGAATTGCAATTCTGAGATGCTACAAATGAGAACTGGTGCCCTGTATTTATAGTGGTTCTGCCAGTTTTGCAGGGGACGACTTCTCCTTCTGGATAAGTGTCTGTTTAGTATATTATTATTATTTCAGGCCAACTTCTTCCCTTGGAGGCTAATAACCTAATATAAATTATCTTCTTGAGCCGACAAGGCTTCTAGGGTTATTAGCCAACTCATTAGGGTTTCTCTTTCTTCCCAGAGTCTTCTATTCTTGTCAGGTTCACACGTGGAGGTAAATACCTCCCGCATATACCATAATATTAACACTCCCTCCTAGCTAGAGAGGTATTTACAGGTAATGGACTTGAGAAAAAAAACATATCATTTACCTGGTAGCATCAATATAGTCATCTAGACTATTTCATGACTAAATCATGAGCATCACCATCACCATCAGCTACATCAACTCTCGAAAGAATACTTCATCTGAGTAATTAGATATAATGTTGGATAAGTCACTCTCACCATAGGGTGATACAAGAGGAGTAAAAGTTCTGAACTATTTTTCGTCTGGAAAATCTGTGTTCATCATCCATCTGAATGATCATTATCTCCAATAAACTGTTGATAGTCTTCAAGGAAATTAGAATAAGGATAGAGAACAACTGTGTCTATTCATAGTAGTACATAACTACAATTCAGTGGTTCACTACCACATCAAGTAACACACAAGTACTTGATCAACAACGTATGGTTGCGAACAGTGAAACATATTCACCATAGTAGTCCTCATCTATTGTCATACAGTATTGATAACAAACATATGATAGCAATCTTCGCAGAAACAATGTTATGATATAGATTGAATTATCTGGGCCAATATTTCACTCACATATGTGAGCTCTGAAAGAATGTCTACTTCAAAATGGTGAAACATATTCACCACAGTAGTATATCTCTATTGTCTGGAGATAAGTAGTCTCCATAACAATCATCTGATGTCATCCTGCATAGAAAACTATTGTTAATGATAAACTGAATCCTTTGGGCCAATCTTTCACTCACGTTTGTGATGTCTGGAAGAATATATTCCCTCAACAACAATGGGCTATTTTCCCTATTCTTCACAAACAAGGAAGAAGGATTATCTCTGATTTCTGAGCCTGGACCATTTCTCACTCTAGGCCATTCTTCCTACACTAATAAAAGTGCACCCTGGACAGAATGTATAAACCCTAAGAAATGTTTGGACCATTCCCCACCCTGGGCCATTCCTCCTACACTAATTAAAGTGCACCCTGGAGAGAATGTATAAACCCTAAGGAATGATTGTCCCTGATTGTTGAGCCAAGACTATTCCCCACCCTGGGCCATTCCTCCTACACTTATCAAAGTGTACCTTGGAGAGAATGTATAACCCTAAGGAATAACTGTCCGGACCATTCCTCACCCTGGGTCATTCCTTCGACACTAAACAAAGTGTAACCTGGAGAGAATGAGTCTTCCCTAAGGAATGTTTGTCCTACATCAACCTCCAAAACGAACCATTCTTAGAAACTGCTCACAACTGTGAACTTCGAAAGAATGACTGCCCGACGAGGCAGACCATTCTACTTGACCACTACTCAGAGTGACTGCCAAGAAGAATGACAGTCCTAGACCACTCCCCCCCCATGTTAACCACAATGGAAAGTCGTTGTCTATGATACATCAACAATCAATCTGCCTCCCATGTTAACTACAATGGGAAGTCACTGTCCATCAGAAGTCTCAATCCACTTTCTGAACAAGAAAGCATCTGTCCAATCTAGAATATTTTTCAATTAATAAATAATATTTTCAGTGCTCCCTCCTAACTGGAGATTTATTTAAATCACAAAAATAAATGTTTTCAAGAATATTTTTCGTACCTTCTTCTAGCTTTGAGAATCTTCCCTTTCAGCTAAGGGATTTATTTCCACAATCCCTATCTTCTTTCGGAAATATGCAAACTTGATTTTGGATAGAGGTTTTGTCAGGATATCAGATGTTTTCTCATCAGTGGGGATATATATTGGAGAACCACTTTCTCCTTTCTGGACTTCATCATGGATAATGTAATACTTGTACTTTAGTCTAGAACACTGTGAAGGATTCATGTAGATCTGGATGATAGAGTATATCATAGTTGGAGAACTTGGAACATATCCATGTGGAACTTCTTCTGTCATTATGAGATATGATCTACTGAGTAGTCATCTTGATATTATAGGAAATATTCACCATGCTTTTGCTGTGCACTGGAGGTTCTCCACCAAGTTGTCTTCTTCTTATCTTCATACAAGAGTCTCTTTCTGGTATGCCTCAAAGTCTTGAGATTTCTCCTCATACACTCTTTATTCAATTTCTTTGGAGAACATTCCTTGTATTCATCTAATGTAGAACTCCAACTCATGGATGTTGTGAATGATATAATGACTTATATAGAGATAATTCTGGTGTACTGGAACAATCAATCATCATAGTCTTCTCCCTCCATCTGGGAGAACCTCTGGTTCTGGATCTTGCAATGCTTTCATTCATAAGTTTTCCGTACACTGTTCTTCATCACGACTTTTAGTTCTTCTGCTTGATTGCTTTTAGTGAGTTCATATCAGGGTGGAAATCTTTTGATTCTTAATAAAATGGTTGGTTGTTCTAGTTCCTCTTTCTCTCTTGGAATATTCATGTTTTTATTTTACTTTTGGGTCCATGGAGTTTCTTATAGATTCCATGCCCTAGAGATTCCACTTCTTTCTTTCATCATAAGATCATGGATCTGGATGGACAACCAGGAATGATTTAAGGCTTCTCTTCAAAGAGGTCTTCTTCTGTGGTTGAGCTGAACACATATTGTTTTTCATGGCTGCTACCATGGATATATATTTTATCATCTTTAATGGATCATAGGATTAACTCCCTCCTAACACTTGCTTCATGTAAGAGTGCATATAATTGGCTCCCTCCGTCTGACAGAGTCCATGCTTCCATCTGTATCCTTATTGTCTTCTACAATGTATAATAGAGTCCACGCTTCCATCTGCATCCTTATAGAGTCCACGCTTCCATCTTTTTGTCTTCTACAAAACATCATAAGTCTTTTTCCAATTTCTTCTCGATTGTTGACTTCTTTTTGTCTTTGCTTCTTCTAAGTCTCTTCAAGATTGATTCTGATTTCGGCTTATCTTGTAATAGATATATTTCATCTTTCCTTGTATAGTAATCCTTATTTTGTTGTTCTTCCATGGATATAGTTCTTCTTGGAACATTTTATCTTTCTAAGAGATAGATATACAAGATATGTACATAGACGATGCAAACAAGATATGTACAAGAAATAAGAAGAGTGTTGTTACCTTTTAGTAGAAGAAGTCTCTTCCATCCTACTTAGTCTTTTTTGTAGGTTCATTTTCTTCGGAATTCGATGCTTCATGTTTCTCCTTCCTTTTATTTAGCTCGGGACACTGATTCATGTAGTGACCGTACTTTTGATAGTTGAAGCATTGTATTTCTGAAATATCTTTTCTTTGTTTTGGATTCCTTCTTGAATTGAACTTTCTTTTGTCCCTGAAGTTCTTGAATCTTTGACACAGCTGCACCCGCAGGCACGCCCGCTCACACAGGATCTTCTTCTTCTTGGCCCGAAGAAATCCAAAGTTCTTCTATTTCCCTATCGGGAAATCTTCACCCCACAGATTCTCTTCTGCGCAATCCCCCTTTCTTTACTTATCGGAGGATCAGAACTCCCAGCTTCACAAGTTCACTGTCGATCACTGGGTTCTCGAATCCCCAAGGCCCGATGGCCAGTCAGCGCTGACTTTCTCTCACCTTGTCGGGACTTCTGCTCTTGTCGGGATTTTCCTTATCGGGATATCTCTACTCGCGATATCGAGTACTATGATTTTCCGACTCTCGATACCCGATGCAATGAAACTCCGATGTACGCGTGAGCTGTCTCTTCAACTCCTTGTCACTTCTATCGGGATTTCGAAATTCGCGGGATCGCGAATCCTGATGTTGATGGATTCAAGACTTGCCTTTTCCCAATCCCCGATATGATACGCCACCTGTCTTCCACCAACCCTGTTGTGGCCCCACACAACTCTCCCGTCGGGATATCGTGTTTCGCGATTTCAAGATGCAAGAATTTCTTATCTCCGAAATCCCCGATGCTTCGAACCCCGATTTCCTGGAATCTATGGACACGCATCCCACTGATGCGCAGTTCTGATCTTGTCGAGACATCGTGGATCGCGATATCGTAATCCTCGTTGCAACAACTTGGAGCTTCGACTCACGAATCCCCGATACACGATGTCACGTGTAGATCCGACAGTCCTTGTGACTTGGATCGACGGCTCTGCCCCTCTCTGAGCTTTAACTCTTCGGAAATTCTCGTCGTAATCTCCTTGCACCTCCGCAAGATCCAACGACACTCAGCACTTCGCGAAATCTCCTCAGAGGATTTCGGTCGTCCATTCTCCCTTTGATGATTCTGCGAAACGGTTGTGTTCCTCTCCACGAAACTCGTCCTCCTGCTCGCAAGCTGGATACGCTTCTTGCAAGATTTCAAGGCACCAACTCCCTATGCTTACCCTGGTAATTACGCAAGGTTCTATACCTCCTGATATTTTTTGACTTCTCAAGTCCTTCAGAGAACGTCTTGCATGCACTCCTTGTGGCAACACTTCAACCTCACTGAGCATTGAAATTCCTCGACTCTGCGCACTCCTGCAGCAGCAGTCTTTTAACACTTCACTCAGGTTCGCAACCCTGAGACTTTTACCTGGCCTACGCACTCCTTGCACGGCTCCTGTGCCCAACTGCACCTTTGAGGAAATGAGAACAAAATATATCTCTAATTGAACCCTTCTGTCAACGCACTCCTTGCGGACAATTCGACTGCACTCCTTGCAGGAATCCTCTGACTCAATTAGAGAAACAATTGAAAATCATTCCATGCCCGTCTAAGACTTCAATTCAACCAAGAAATCATATACACAGCATATAAAATCAAATGCATAACAAGAAGCAACGTTCATGAGCATAACATCAATACACAGAGAAACAACACAAACCATGAATTTGAATCAAAGCTTTCTCCTATTAATTCAAATGTCTGTACATGGGTGTTCTCTACACAGTTCTTTGCATGCTCTCGCTCTTCCTTCTTCTGAATTGATAATGTTACAATGCACAATGAGGGTGTCTATATCCAGTTTCCCTCCTCCTTCTAAAACTGTCTAATCTAAAATTAAATTCCTATCTAACTTCATTAACTATATTAAATGTCGTCTATCTACTAAAGGATTAGAGCTATCCGCTCAAGGTCCATTACAATATACAAAGGCGCTTCATCTTAGATGACTCATTTAAGGTCGCGCAATAATTCCAAAGCATTTTCAAAATTTGTGCTGGCTTGTCCACCTGTCCTTCGCTTTCGCGCTGGCTCGCTTGATGTGCTAGCGATGCTCCTGCATCATACTCCTTGGCTTGAAAACTTTCATGGGATCCTATCCATGAGCTCCCACATGGTCTGTCCATGCTTCTATATCACTGCTTCGCTCTCCCAGCTGGCATCTTCCATTGGGTGGCCCTTCCATTTGACCAGATACTCGAAGTATTCTTTCCTCCTGGTCTTTTTACCTACTCTCTTGTCCAATATGCATTCCATCTGTGGCTTCTCCGCAACTGGCATCTATTTCATCCATTGGATCACTGGCTGCCTATCTCCAGTCGCTTCTTCTCCAGTCTTGTATGGGTATAAATATGCGATATTGAATATCGAAGATATTCCGATGCCATCGGGCAACTCAATCTCATAAGCATTTTCCCCGAATTTTCTCAAGACCCTGCATGGTTCGATTTTCTTCATCTTTAGTTTATTGAATGTTCCCTTTGGGAACCTTTCTTTCCTCAAGTGCGCCAGAACTAGATCACCAACCTCAAACTAAATTTGTCTTCGATGTTGATCTGCTCTGCACTTATACTCCTGGCTTGATTTCAACAGTCGCTCCTTCACCCTGCTGTGAAGCTCTTTCATCGCCTCAGCGAACTCTTCTGCACTAGCGCTGCTATTAGCAGTCTGTTCTGAATCCCTCAGTTCAAAAACTCCTCTCGGCTGCATCCCATAGACAACCTGAAATGGACTTCGTCTTGTGCTCCAATTCACTGAATCGTTATACGCGAACTCTGCCTGTGGTAATATATGGTCCCAACTGTTGTGGTGTTCTGTCACCAAGCTTCTCAACAAGTCTCCCAGACTTCTGTTGACCACTTCCTTTTGTCCATCCGTCTGAGGATGATAAGATGAACTAAATGCCAAATTAGTTCCTAGCTTCTTCCATAAGGTCCTCCGAAAATTCCCTATGAATTTAGTGTCTCTGTCCGAAACTATGCTTTTCGACAGCCCATGAAGTCGAACGACCTCCTTGAAAAACAGATTTGCGATGTGAGTCGCATCGCTGGTCTTTTGGCATGGGATAAAATGTTCCATTTTAGAAAACCTATCCACAACCAAAAATACTGAATCAACACCTCTTTTTTTCCTTGGCAATCCCAATACGAAATCCATGCTTATCGCCTCCCATGGCCTCTCTGGTATGGGCAATGGCTGATAAAATCTGACATTCTGCTTCCTTCCCTTCGAATGCTGACAAATTTGACATCTGTCAATGAATCTCTTGACATCTGCTCGCATCCCCGGCCAAAAATATGACTCATTCAACTTCGTGAATGTTTTGTCATGGCCAAAATGTCCTGCTAATCCACCATTATGCTTCTCCTTTAACAAGTTCTCCCTCATGGAGCATTTCGGGATACACAGTTGATTGCCTCTGAACAACAACCCTTTCTGGATCATATATTCTATCCAAGGACTTCTGTCTCTGAGAACTGGATTCTCAGTTGCTTCGTACGCTTCTCCAAAATCTGCATCACTTGCGTACATGTCCCTGAGATTTTCAAAACCAAATGTTTTGACTCGGAATTCCCGCAACAACAAACACTTCCTGCTCAAAGCATCAACCAGTTTGTTAGCAGTACCTGAAATGTGTTTAATCACAAATGTGAAATTCTTCATATACTCTACCCATTTTACATGTCTCTGATTCAACTTCTCTTGTTGAGTCACAAACTGCAATGCATGGTTGTCAGTATACAAAACAAATTCCTTTGTGATCAAGTAATGCCTCCACTTCTTTAATGCCTGTATGATAACATAAAATTATTTATCATACGTGGCGTATTTCACCTTTTCCTCATTCAGCTTCTCACTGAAATATGCAATCGGTCTGTCCTCCTGACTCAAGACCACTCCTATGGAAAATCCACCATCACATTTCACCTGAAATGTCTTCAAGAAATCCAGCAACACCAGAACCGGTTGTTCCGTGATCTTCCGCTTCAACAGATTGAAGCTCTTTTCAGCCTCTATTGTCCAGTGAAAAGAATTATGCCACTTCTTCACTGTATCCATCATTGCTGCGCTAATCCCACTGAAATTCCTGATGAACTTTCGGTAGAAACTAGCCAAACCATGAAAACTTCTCACCTCAAAAATATTTCTCGGTGATGGCTAACTCTTGATCACTTCCACCTTACCCGGATCCATCCTCAACTCATTAGCCGAAATAACAAATCCCAAATAAATGAGCTCTGTCTTCATAAATAAGGATTTCTTCATGTTTATTAACAACTTCTCCTGCTGTAGCTTCTTCATCACAATGGCCAAATGCTTCAAGTGTTTTGCCACTGATTTACTGTAAATCAGTATGTCGTCCAAATACACAATGATGAACTTTCTGATGAACTCCCTCAGGACTTCGTTCATCAGCCTCATAAAGGTACTTGGTGCATTTGTTAAGCCAAATGGCATAACCAACCACTCATACAAACCCTCGTTTGTCTTGAATGCTATCTTCCATTCATCGCCTTCCCTCATGCGAATCTGGTGATATTCGCTCTTCAAATCAATGTTTGAAAAGTACTTTGCCCCACTCATGCAATCCATCAGATCATCCATCCTCGGCAATGGAAATCTGTACCTGATGGTTATTTTATTAATCACTCTTGAATCGGTGCACATTCTCCAACCTCCGTCTTTTTTCGAACTGAGTACTGTTGGAACAACACACGGGCTCAAACTTTCTCTGACCAATCCTTTGTCCAATAGCTCATGGAACTACTTCTTGACCTCTTCATTCTCTTGTGGCATCAACCTGTATGCAGATTTATTCGGGAAACTGGCTTCTAGTATGAGATCTATGTGATGACTCACACTCCTCATTGGTGGTAACGAACAAGGTAATTCATCCACCACGATGTCAGCGAACTCTTCTAGTAGTTCCTAAATTTCATCTGGTAGATCATCCACTCTTGTGCTAGTCAAAACAATCCTCGGTTTCCTGACCACAAAGAATTTTGGATATTCTTTCTTCTTCACTTCCATAAGAAGTTCTTTCTCGCTCATGAGAAGTACTGTGTTTATTACTTCCGACTTCACCTCCTATCTTTTATTGGAAGCAACATATGGGTTCTCCCATTCTTCTCCAGGGTATATGTGTTCATTCTCCCATCATGAATCACATTTCTGTCATATTGCCATGGTCTACCTAGCAATAGATGACAAACATCCATAGGAATGACATCACACAAAATATTATCATTATATCCTCCTATTTTGAATTCAACCAAGCATTGTTTAGTAACAGTTACCTGGTGTCCTTTCTATAGCCACGAAACTCTGTATGGGCTCGGGTGATCATTTTTCTCCAACTCCAGCTTCTCTACCATCTCGGTTGAAACGAGATTATCCGTGCTACCACTGTCAACAATAACCTTGCACACCCTGTCCTTGGTCTTGCAAGAAGTCCTAAAGAGTCTGGTTCTTTGGACTGAAATTTCAACCTCTTTCTTAGGTGTCAAAAGGACTTTACACATCATCAATGACCTTCTGCCTTCAGCGTCTTCAGCTTCAACATCCCACCTCTGCGCTTTGGTGATGTGAGCTTCTCCAATGTCCTTATTTTTCTCTGGACACTCATAAGACTTGTGCCCATTTTTTCCACATGTGAAGCATGTGATTACTCCACCTCTTCCTCTTCCTCTTCCTCTAGTACGAGGAAAAGTGTCGTTGTCAGCATATCCTTCGCTCTTCTCTGTATGATGTCCTCTATGTTCAACGTATGGCCCTCGCTGTAAGGTTCCACCTCTTTCAACCTTACCCTGAGGTTTCTTCCATTCCTCCTTGGGCTTATGGAATTTCTCTTGGGAAACTGCTTTGCCTCTAGGATGACTTCTGCTCGCCCTCTCTGAACTTGCTTTCGGCTCAGCTTCTCCTCAGCTTTCAGAGCCATCTAATAAGCATCCTCCACAGTTCGGATGGTTACCATGCTCAATTCATCCTGAATGTCGTATCTCAGACCATTCAGATATCTAGCAACATTCTCATCATCGCTCTCTCGATGACCTGCTCTAATGTTCAGTCGATAGAATTCCTCCGTGTATTCTTTCACTGTCATCAGCTTCTGTCTCAGGTTCTACATCCTCCTGAACAGAGTAATTTGATAGTCTCTAGGGATGAACTTTGCCTTCATCTTTGCAATCATTCTATCCCAGCTCTCAATTTTCTGCTTGCCTTTGCAGTGTCTATCAGCTTGTAGCTCGTCCCACCATAATGCTGCATGTCCTTTCAAGCGCGTAACAACATACCTGACTTTCTTGTCTTCTTCGACGTCTTCGTAATCGAAGTATGTATCTAGAGCTCTAATCCAATCTAGAATCTCCTCTGCATCCAGATTCCCCTCGTAAACTGGAATGTCCATTTTTGCCTTTGCGCCCATACGCGCAATATCTTTAATCAGGTGTTCATTGGTGGCATCCTCGGCTGCAACTTCTTCTTCACGTTCAGATTTAACTTCACTCTCAGAATCACTAAGATCCCCTGCACTAGCTGTGCGTCTTTGCGTTGTCTCCATGTCTTCAAGCCTCACTCAGAGATCACACATTTGTCTCTCCATTTCTGGATTTTCTACTTGCCTGCCTCTTCTCCGCACCTCTCTATCCTCTGGGTCAGATGACTGTCTTTCTCTCCTTGGCGGCATGGCGAATTTCCTCCTTCTCTGCTACAGAAAGAAAAGAATCCTTCCCGCTCTGATACCAAACCTGACGTAGCCGCACCCACAGGCATGCCCGCTCACACAGGATCTTCTTCTTCTCGGCCCAAAGAACTCCAAGGTTCTTCTATTTCCCTATCGGGAAATCTGCACCAAACAGATTCTCTTCTGCGCAATCCCCCTTTCTTTACTTATCAGAGGATCAGAACTCACGGCTTCGCAAGTTCACTGTCGATCACTGGGTTCTCGAATCCTCGAGGCCCGATGGCCAGTCAGCGCTGACTTTCTCTCACCTTGTCGGGACTTCTGCTCTTGTAGATATTTTCCTTATCGGGATATCGCTACTCGCGATATCGAGTACTATGATTTGTCGACTCCCGATACCTAATGCAATGAAACTCCGATGTACGCGTGAGCTGTCTCTTCAACTCCTTGTCACTTCTATCAAGATTTCAGAATTCGCGGGATCGCGAATCCTGATGTCGATGGATTCGGGACTTTCCTTTTCCCGATCCCCGATATGATACGCCACCTGTCTTCCACCAACCCTGTTGTGGCCCAACACAACTCTCCCATCGGGATATCGCGTTTCGTGATTCCAAGCTGCAAGAATTTCTTACCTCTGAAATCCCCGATGCTTCGAACCCCGATTTCCTGGAATCTCCGGACACGCGTCCCACTGATGGACGGTTCTGATCTTGTCGAGATATCACGGATCGCGATATCGTAATCCTCGTTGCAATAACTTGGAGCTTCGACTCACGAATCCCCGATACACGATGTCATGTGTAGATCCGATGGTCCTTGTGACTTGGATCGACAGCTCTGCCCCTCTCCGAGCTTTAACCCTTCGGACGTTCTCGACGTAATCTCCTTGCACCTCCGCAAGATCCAATGACACTCGACACTTCGCGAAATCTCCTCAGAGGATTTCGGTCGTCCGTTCTCCCTTTGATGATTCTGCGAAACGATTGCGTTCCTCTCCACGAAACTCGTCTTCCTTCTCGCAAGATGGATATCCTTCTTGCAATCTTTCAAGGCACCAACTCCCTGTGCTTACCCTGGTAATTACTCAAGTTTCTATACCTCCTGAGCTTTTTCGACTTCTCAAGTCCTTCAGAGAACGTCTTGCACGCACTCCTTGCGCAAACACTTCAACCTCACTGAGCGTTGAAATTACTCGACTCTGCGCACTCCTGTAGCAACAGTCTTTTAACACTTCACTCAGGTTCATAACCCTGAGACTTTTACCTGGCCTACGCACTCCTTGCATGGCTCCTATGCCCAACTGCACCTTTGAGGAAATGAGAACAAAATCTATCTCTAATTGAACCCTTCTGTCAACGCACTCCTTGCAGACAATTCGACCGCACTCCTTGCAGGAATACTCTGACTCAATTAGAGAAACAATTGAAACTCATTCCATCCCCCTCTCAGACTTCAATTCAACCGCGAAATCATATACACAACATATAAAGCAAATGCATAACAAGAAGCAACGTTCATGAGCATAACATCAATACACAGAGAAACAACACAAACCATGAATTTGAATCAAATCTTTCTCCTATTAATTGAAATGCCTGTACATGGGTGTTCTCTACACAGTTCTCTACATGCTCTCTCTCTTCCTACTTCTGAATTGATAATGTTACAATGCACAATGAGGGTGTCTATATCCAGTTTCCCTCCCCCTTCTAAAACTGCCTAATCTAAAATTAAATTCCTATCTAACTGCATTAACTATATTAAATGTCGTCTATCTACTAAAGGACGAGAGCTATCCGCTCAAGGTCCATTACAATATACAAAGTCGCTTCATCTTAGATGACTCATTTAAGGTCACGCAATAATTCCAAAGCATTTTCAAAATTTGTGCTGGCTTGTCTAGCTGTCCTCCGCTTTCGCGATGGCTCGCTTGATGTGCTGGTGATGCTCCTGCATCAATCTTGTTGTGAAGGCTTGATCATCGTAATTATTTTGGGGTTTCTCTTTTGCATTGATCCTTGATTCTTCTTAAGAACTGCAAGTCCAAAGTTCTTCAAATTTCGGGTACTCCTTCCTTGTGTTCATGCTTGCGGAAAATGCATCCCATGTCTTCGGAAAACCATTGAGTACTATGTTCACCAATTCCTTTTCTGAAGTGATCTCTTCAATAGCTTGTAGTTGATCTCTTAACTAGGAGATCCTTACAAAGTATGATGTTATGATGTCATCATCATTCATCTTCATGGCACGAAGCTCATTCTTCAGACTCATAACTTGTCCGATGTTTCTGACTGAGAAGAGATTTGTCAGGGGATCGTACATCTTCTTTGATGAGTCAATATGGGAGATGTAGGGCATCAAGTGGTATTTTATGGAATCCACTATGATACTCATGGAATTGATGTCAACATATTTGAACTTCTCCATAGTTGCAACGTTTTGCGGTTCCTTCTCTTCTCCTTCTTCAAACTCTGGCTTCACGATCTTTCCTTTCACAATATCCAACACTTTATTTTTAGCAAGGATGAGGTCAATTCTTGTCTTCCATGCTCTGAAGTTAGAGGCTCCATCTAGCTTTTTCTCAGACTTCATAGAGTTCGTCATGGCTTGCTTGACTTGGTCAAACCCTAGATTTGACCAGAAATCCAAACTTCACGTCTTGGCCTTCTGAGAGTACCAAGAGATGCACTGGCTAGGGTGCACTGATCTATCTGGATATTAGGTCAATATCGTCACTTAAGGTGCCTCGACAAGAGGTTTAGGTTTTTTCAACTGCTTCTGCTAGTAACCCTAGTTGCAATGCTTTTGGAAACTGCTCCTGCTAGTAACCCTAGCGACAGTTCCTCAACGAGCTCAATGCCTAGCGGCTATGTTTCCTTCCAGCGTTTTAGGCTGACTGAAGGGGTGTGGGCCCATAACCTGTTAGAATATAGAAAATGGTGTGCTTGTTTTACCATTGACGATACCCTCGTCACCCAACCATAGGCCGAAGCCTCCCTCCAAGCACCTTAACCTTTACTGAGAATTCCTTTGGAAGAAAACCCTAGGCTATATAGCCAAACAAAGGGTAGCACACCTCTCTCCAAGGATAACACAACACAAAAGACTCATCAGATAGTCCCAAACCCTAGCCAAGAGATATTCAAGCCAATACTGAAAACTTGTTGCTGGTGTAGCTGCACCAGCAACTCTCCTCCAAACCTGTGCACAAGAATGCAACTGCAGTGCGCACCAAACTGAGAACTGCAATTATGAGATGCTACAAATGAGAACTGGCGCCCTGTATTTATAGTGGTTCTACCATTTTTTCTGGGGCTGACTTCTCCTTCTGGAAAAGTGTCTATTCAGTATATTATTATTATTTATGGCCGACTTCTTCTCTTGGAGGCTAATAACCTAATATAAATTATCTTCTTGAGTCGACAAGGCTTCTAGGGTTATTATCCAACTCATTAGGGTTTCTCTTACTTCCCGGAGTCTTCTATTCTCGTCAGGTTCACACGTGGAGGTAAACACCTCCCGCAGCTACCATAATATTAACATGCAATACTCTTCCTAGTTGTAGTAGTCCTTCCTTGAGTTGTGATATGATCTATGGTCATGGATTCTAGATCACCCCTATTTCATTAAAATTGGATTAATTACATGGAATTTGGACTAAAACTCTATGAATTTCAATTTTTAAAGTGTCAATATTAACCTTTATAAAGTGCAAAATTGAGTTCTGAAAGTGGCAATATTGGTTTTCAAAATTGTGAATTTTTTTATTTATTTCAAAAGTGCAGAATTTTGAATAATTTTAAATCTAATAAGCATGATTTTTTATTCAAAAAATGTGAATTTCGAAATACAAAAGTGTCAATTTTGATTCCAAATGTGATAATTTCAGTTCCAAAAGTGTTAATATCTACTTGATACAATGTGTATTTAGATTTCAATATTTTGAATTTTTTTCTTAATGTGTATATAATATCTAGATTGAAGATTAATGTACAATTGTCAACATATTATTTTTGTATGTGCATGCATAATATCACTATGACAACCATTCCTAAATATATCAAGATTGAAAATATGCAATAAGATAAAAACAAGCAAGAAAATTATCATTATATTCCAGAGTTGTGATTTTAATGAATATTTAAGGCAACATCACTCAAATAAAGTCTCATTCAATAACATCACTCCCACTCTCAACATTATGCTCCATATATTCTTGTTGTGCCTTAATTGTTGCAAGGCCCTTCTCAGTTATTTTTATTTTCTCTCTTATCCGTCCTACCCTTGGTGACCATGCCCATATGATGTTATTAACATCAATGGACACATTTTCTTCTGAACCAATAACCCATTGCTATTTTATATCTAAACTATTTTTATACACTTCTTTGTTAACATTTGATGTTTCAATGGGTTTCCACCATTGAACCTCTTCTTTGTAAGACTCAATAGTAGCTCAGGATCTCAGTAAAATCTTCCCTTTGTCCTATCCAACCATATCATACAATCTTGATCTAGCGATTGTAATATGAACATTTGTCCCTATACAACACCATCCTTTGGAGAGAATGGATCTCTAGGCTTGTTACATGCAGGTCTAATGTAGAAATCCTAAATTATGGAGACACTTTCCCTCAAGTATGCTTTCATAAATTCATGTGAGGACTTTATAGGAGCATTGTTTCTTATTTATTGCACTATGGATGGTTCAAAATTAGTTGTTGATTGCTCGATATTTAGGAAGGGAATACCCAAATATTTATATATAATCACCCAATAAATATTTTGGGATGCCAATATTGTTCATATCCCTTATCAACCCATTTCTTATATAATGAAATATATGTTTCTAATCCTTTTTTGATTTCATCCATATCAGAAGGTCTCCTTACTTGTAGATTTAACAAGTGAGGTTGCCCCACTGGTAAGTTTGCACTACCATCAGGAAAAAATGTCACATATTAATAGCAGGGGACCACTTTTCACCCCGATGTGAGGATTGATAATGCATACCTAGCCTGCCAAAAATGAGATCGAATTTGAAGAACTAGAATCCTTTGATACCAGTGATCATGGACCTACAATCTACCTAAATTTTTCTTTGCAAACTTGAGTTTCTCCCAAGTTTATTTCAACACATGAGGTAATGTGGCACTTCCTTTTCTCAACTGTAGTGGCTTGTCCAACCTATGCCTACTACAACTAGACTACATCGTTTCATTTAAGATCTACCCATAAATTTTCCTTAAGCTACAAATTGTTAAAATGCAATGAATTCCTATTCAAGAAAGTCCATTCAATAGTAGACACACATCCAACCACAACCTTTAAAACATCCTAAAAATACTTTAAATCTTAACCAATATTTCAATACTTATCTAACACAAAGCAAAGCAAAGAATAGTAACATCCAACACATAAAGAGTGCAAGACCCACATGTATAGGAGACACCCAAGGTAGGTTCCTTAACTTTATTTAGATGAAGAATGTTATATATATACAACAAGGGACTTGCAACCTTTTGTCTGCAACTCTATTATATATGTACAATGTGTCTAACATAAAATTACCTTATGTCTACTTACCAACAAAATTGCACAATAAAACCCCTGAAGAAACTATAGGCCTTCCTCCTATAGGTCCCATCCTCTACTTCTTCTCACTCAACTAGTGCAATTCACCCTATGATGCCAACCTTGAACTTAACACAAATAAACAAATTCCTTTACACTCTTTTTGAATGGTGATGAATGAATTATTGATTCCTTGGAACCTTTGAGGTGTTCACTACTTTTACAATACTTTTCTTGCATTTCCAATCCCCTCCAAGCCTAAGTGAACCTAATTGCCCATGTTTCCAACTCTGATTGCTCATTTTCCTTCTTTATGATTTGTTTGTCAACCATCCAATGTCCAATGGTGCTACACCCAAAGTGCCATGAACTCAAAAAGTGCACCCAATGGCCCCCAATGGACCCAAGTGCACCCAATAGTGGTCCCAACTAGATACAAGTGCATCCAAGTGCATCAAAGGTATTTTTATATTTTCTTCGGATAGAAGCTAGGAAATTATTATTATTATTATTATTATTATTATGAGAAAGGTACTAGATCTCTCATGTAAATAGATAAGCACTTCTCATTTGTGAATCATTTCTAGAACTTATGGAAAACATTACTTGTTTACTTCTCCTCTAAATTTGCAATGGATGGATGACTAGAGCGACTTCTTGAGGATGATGTATGTGGATTGATTTACAAATTCCATGGATGCTCTTGGATAGGGTTTTGAAATGAATTGATTTCTTGAGTAAGTGGTCTCACTTTATCTTATGTATGTTGTTATAAATTATTGTAAGTGTAGTTGTAATTCTTTAGTGGTGGTGGTACACTCTCTTTATGTTTTTCTTAAACAAGTCCCTTCTTCATAACTATCAAAAGATTACTAATGGAGTATCTTCCCTTGAACTATCTTGGAATTTGAAAGGCACTAGATATATTTGTTAGGATTTGCAGTGGAAAACCCTAGCTATCACCCTAGTTCTACTTACAACTTCTCAAGGGAGTCCTTAGTTGATCCCATATGCCCAAAAAGATAATTGGTAGTAGCTTTCTCCCATCTAGTCAATCTAAAATTCAAAATTTCATTATTATTTTATATTTTAGGGTAAATATAGGATTTTATAATAGCTTACATACATTTCTATCCATAAAAAAACCCTAGATGTCTTGGTATATGTGCATTTTCTTGACCTAACAATCATTTTGCAACAAAAAATAGCCTCACTAATTTTTATTGTTAAAGAATTAGGGCTAGATGTCTTTTTTTACTTGGTTGTTATATTCCTTTTAATTTTTAGAATTATCTAATTATTTAAAGCACATTTTTATCCATTGTTTTATCCCTAATTTTGATTTGTTTATAACCTATTTAAAGGGATGAAATTTATTGTTGTTGTAGCTTGTTTAATGTTGTAATTTTCATCTTTATTGGGAGTTTTACAATGCCCATTAGTAATTTTCAGATTTGCATTGTTTGGGGGTGATTTTAGGTTGGATAGTAACTTGATAAACCCTCTAAACAACCCTAAAAACACAATAAAATCAAATATGGAATTTACCTTCAGTAACTCCTATTCAAAACTTTTATATTATATATTATTGATGGTAAATTGAGTAGCTATATAGGTGACCTTAGACTTGATACCATCTTTCCTTATGAACCCTAGAGGATACTAGGGAAGCCTCCCTTGTGTTGGATCCGTCCTTCACTAAAACGAGAGAAGTTGTTGCCTAGGTGATAGTGGTAACGATTCTAATGTTTCACTCATATTTGTATCTTGTGAAATCTTTGCACTAAGGTGTAATATTGTGTGATAATAGATGAAAAAAATGTGGTCTAATCTAGTGGATCTCGGGCTCATATCTGAACCCCCCTACTCAAGAGCATCAAAAATAGAGTAAGCCTACTAGAAGAAGAAGCCATAGCTATTCTGGGTGAGCTAGCAAGAGAATAGTTTGGTGGCCATATCTCCAATTCATAGAGACTTTGTGCTATGACATGACAGAATTTGTTAAAGCATCAATGTGACCTACTAGGTGATCTTGGAAGGTACATGGTGCATGATTTGAAATCATGTGGCTTTTATTCCCTAAGTGTAGGCACTTATGTGAATCCATATTCACCACTTGAGATTCCACCTTAATAATTACGTCCCTCGAACGACGTTCCTTTAGACCAACTTCTAGGCTCCTCCCACTCTTTACGTCTTGTTGAGGATTTTGTAGGTGGATAGATCGAACATGGTCTCATTGGAGGTATTATCAAAGGTAATTTAATGAGTGAAATTCCCATTTCTAAATCCTTGGCATCTTTTCAGGAGGGTTTGGGACTGGGAGGTCTAGGGAAATTCGGGAAGAGGAGTAAGTGCATTAAACAGAAGGCCAAGGTGCTAAACCTACACCTAGGAGATAATATTAAACTGAATGGAGTTGTGGAGCTCTATGACTAGAATATTATGGGATGCTTCCTGAGCAAACATATGAATGGACAGTCCCTAAAAGTATATATGGAAGAAAATTTCATTGTGGTGCTAGGTTACTCCCCACACTACATGGTATTGGTCAAAGGTTGGATTATCCAAATCCTTAGTTTGAAGGTGGATATTGATAAAATTATATAGCCAAGATGGAAATGGGGTTTGAAATCACTCTTTCTTAACAAGTGGCACTTGGAATTCAATGTTAAATCATCCCATGTGGATTACTATCTAATCTAGGTTAAGTTACCCGATCTATCCTTGATTTTTTTGTATGATGAAGTCTTCAACAAAATTGGTAATGCTTTGGGTATATTCTTCCTTCAAATCGTTTCACCATAATCTTTTAGTACATTTCATAATGTTATATTCCAAATGTAGTTTTGTGTTTATAGTAGCTTTGCTTAAGTTATTTAATATACATGGCATCTTATTAGAGATTTGATTTGGCCTTATCCATGTAGAATATATACATATGATTTTGATTCATTTCATGATTTCTTCTAGTTGAAAATGATTCACAGCTCATCTCATACTTGATTTTTATATAAAAATACTAAACATTGTTATATCTCATTCCATGTTTACATATTCACTCACCTATTATATTGCAACAATTTATATCTCACTAAGATATTTTGTAAACACTATCTTCACTAGCTGAATGCAAATAGCTTACATGCTAGAAAGAGTCCTCATCTATTTCACTAAGATGATGGAGGATTCACATGGGAAATTTTTTTTTTTTTTTTCTCTTGGGAACTAAGAAGAACCTATGCCCAATTGTTATATATATATATGGGGGTTGACATAAAGGACCATGAA
>ML802674.1:117780-146785 GCA_009831015.1 Picea engelmannii | reverse complement strand
TGCTTTGAATGCCTCTTCCAAACGACGGCGCAACAATCCCCAAAGCATTTCAAAATGTGCGTGCTGGCACTGTCCAGCTGTAGGTTCTTTCTCCGTGCGCGCTGGCTCGCTTGATGACGTGTGGATGCTCCTGCATCAATTAGGTTTTGGGGTGTATTTAATGTTGCAAATGATTATGGATCCACACTTTTGTGGCATCAAAACTTTATTTCTACAAATTTTAAGTGGAGGAAAAAAATACTAGGGCCTGTCGGATGCTCGTGCGTAACTCATATTAAAGTGGGAGTGTCCTACTGAGAAATAAAAGTCCAAAGAGAGAGTTATCATGTAGATGCTATTTTGAGAGATAGCTCCAACCACTTGTTGGGTAGAATTGTAGGGTAGGAATAATAGCCTCAACTACGGCTAGGTAGATGTTGTTATGAGTTTGAAGTTGCACACAGTGGAAGTTGGCCATCATGAAGGAAGCCATTGTTGGGTAGATTTGTAGGGTAGACAGTTCCAACAATAGGAATAAATTTTTTGGGTAGAATTCTTGTGTAGATAACTCCAATAATAGGAGAGTGAAAAAGATGTTGGATAGATTTGTAGTGTAGATTGCTCCAACAATAGGAGCGTGGCATAGTTTTTAGGTATAATTATTGAGGTAATTCCAACAAAATAGAAGGGTTTTAGGTAGAAATGTGAGACACAATTCCAACATAGAAGTGAAGTTAAGAAGTAGATTTGAAATATTTAGAAGATGGAAGTTCATCCAAGAAGGGGTTGTTCAAAATGGAATAAATCCAAGGGAATTGGAAATGAGAATTTATGAATTTATGGGAATAGTGTGAAATCATACATGTGGATAGATGAAAGTTTACAGACCTTAAGTGGTCCAGGAAAAGAAAACCCTTCAAAGTTTCAAGGTTGAAGTGAAGACTTGAATTCCTACTAGTGGAGAGAGGAATGATAGCTCCTATGAGTAGAGATACAATATTGAAGAAGAAACTACACATTGAACGTGTGGAAATGGAACTCAAGAGAAGTTTGAAAATTGAAATATTTTGCAAGAGAATTTATAAGGAAGATGAGGCCATAGAGGAAGTTAAGAAATTGACAGCTCAGATGGAAGCCTTAGAGATAGTATAAGAGAAGATTCATAGGAAAATAACCAAGGAATGTGGTTGCAAGGAACACCCTTGTTGAGGGTAAGAGTGTAAAGAATGTGAAGAATAAATAAAGACCTATTTAGGAGGAATAGGTCATAGTATCATTGGGGAATATTGTTAGGATCTTATTTACATAGGTTCTTTGACAATTAATTATCAACCAGGATGTGTAATCTTCTGAGGTGCAGACACTATATATGTAGAATCAGTTTATTTGACACTAAAAATCCTATGAGATAGTAAACTTAATGTAAGCCTAAGCAGTTGAAATAGATGTTATTCAGGGTTAACCCACATCAAGAGTTATCTTGGTACCAATTACTATTCTGGTCTTTGATCGTAGAAGCTCAGGTTATAGGTATATTTATGTAAATATGTATCTATAATAGTTACTCGGTTTAGAATAGTTAGGTTTATAATCCAATTAAGAAGCCTTTTGTATGTTATTAACACACTATTGCAAAATAAATCACACTTATTCAAAGTATAGTAAAAGTAAACAATTGCAAAATACTATGTTCACAATTAACCTTTATAGGATTGATTCCAACATTCAGATTGTTATCTACTAAAGAAATGGTTGTAGAAATGCATATTATAATGTGTATTCAATCCCATGAATTGAATTACTCATACAAAAATACTCTTATACCACTAATTCAATCCCAATTAATAAGAGGATGCATGTAGGTTATGATTGCAAACAATATTTATCAAGTTGTAGTTAAAATCTGCAATACATTAAAATAGAGTTACAAGAAATGAACAGAATTAAAATAAATGAACAAAATTGGAAATGGTACAACACATACAAGAGGTAAGGGGGGCTCCTATCCTAGAATATGTTGTAGGAAATGCTCACATCACTAAAATATTATCATCACACTATGTAAATCATAAAACTCTTGTATTCAATATATGGAATTATGAGTCAACATGTTACAACGTAATTCTTTTAGTTGTTAATCTCAGTATCACTAACTCAACATAACCATAGGTCTCTGTTTTTATAGTTTTACCATGGAAAACATAGAGCGGTGTTGAAAATAATGCTTCTCCTTCAATTTCCATGATTTGTCACATTCTTCTTCACGTCCAAAACAGGGGATAGGATATCCTTGTGTTATTTTCTTAGTTTCCTACACTACACCCTTGATTATCTCCATTGTGAAGGTCCAACTCCCTTTTTCCACGATTCCATGATTCCAAAAGTGAAATCATGGATCCATGATATATGGTCTACATATTCTCCTTAACAACTGCTATCATTGACCATGCATTGACCGAGGAGTAGCAATCAACTTTAGGAAGTTTCAATTAGAACCCCACCATGTCATGAAGCTCATGAATGCTTTCCAAGTGGTTGATATGAATTTAGATGAGTGTGGATACATAAACCTTAGACAAATTATGGGAATAAATTCTTGTAATTAACCCTGAAATTCTAGTAATCACATTAGTAAATGACCATTAATAGTATTTTACCTATCAAAATTAGGAATTTGGAAATAAAGATAACTTGTTACCTTGAATATTCTCTTTGTGCCATTAAGCTTGTAGAAATTAACAAAAAACAAGTATTTTTTGACAAAATCGGAGGGAAATAGGCTTAATTGGAAATGTTTGAAAGTGCCAAAACTGAGTCCCAACATCTCCCCCATATAAAGGGTATTGCATGTCCTCATGCAATTGTATCTTCAAAAATCCATATATACACTGCTTTCCAAAAATTATCATAAATGTTCAAAATGTTGCTTTATAATTTTTTTGTTGCATCTATTAGGAGATTCATATTAGATGTTGTAGCGACCCATCCCTTTGATTTCTATGTATTTACTTTAATTCTCAATCTTCTATTATGATTCTTCATTTTCTGATTTTGTTGGTACCATTTCCTGGAATACTTCCTCAGTAGCTTATGCTTTCTTTTCATTTGTAGATGTTCTTCCATTAATTTTTATGTTCTTCCATTATTTTTGTGATTCTTTTTATGTTTTGTTATTTCTACCTAAAACCTCTAATTCCTTAATTAATCTCTTCGATTTATTGTTTCTCTTTTTCTTTCCTTGCAATTTAGAAGTTAAGGAAGAAATGGTTGGCTCTATAGGATTTACATGTCCTTAATCTATCTAGAATTCTAGAAAAGTGTGTTGCTCATTATTTTCTTTTTACTTATTGGAGGATCAACAATAACAATAGAGCTCGTAGTTTGAGGCTTCTTTGGTAGGTTTTGAAAAACTGAAACTTGATCCACTTGTTCTTTGGAACTGGGTGTTAATTCCTCATGTATTTTCTTGTCATTCCTCTAGTAACTTTACATTGAACTGGTGGAATTTCCTTAGAAGTTGACCCTCTCTATTTCTTTGATGGCTTTGCGTATATTGTATCCACTCATGAATTTGAGCCTTAATTTTGTTGGAAAACCTTACCTCTTTGGGAGCCCTCATCTATGTGGGAATTCTCATCTTTGTGGGAATCCTGATGATTTTCAGTAATGGGTTCTTCATATTCACGATTTCTAGTAACGGGTTCTTTAACTTCATGATTTTTGGTAATGGGTGTTTCTTGAATTCCATTTTTCACTAGAAAAACTCCCCATGTTTCGTTTTGTTTCCTTAACTCCTCTACAACAATTAATTTAGTTAAAGCATGATTGTACATGCTTCTTTCTAAATTCATAGGGTTTCTATGAATACATGTTTCCATCTTAGTGAGACTTTTCAACTAGTAAAAAGGAATATTAATTTTCTTATTATCTTTCAAATGCAGAAGTAGTCAAATATGATACTGAAAGATAATGTTGTACCTACCTTTGCATGTCAAAAAGTTATGTATGAAGAAGGAATTATCCTTGCAAGGATCAATCAACCATGCACGAGGTACTCCTTTGTTCCAATCATGGTTTTTCCCTACTCTCTTCAAGAAAAATGTCCATTCCCTTTCCTTTATTCTCTCACTTTTGAACCAATTTTCACCTTCTTGAGTTATCCCTAAAACTGTTGTATATGATTTTTTAGAGACAAACTTGGTTAATTCTCCTACCTGGCCTCTTTTTTCATTGAAAGTCTCTGCAGAGTCCCTTGTTACTTTGGTATTATGTACTGGGAATTTTTCAAATAACTATAGCTAGCCTCTTAATTTACTCTAAAATCAAATAACTAAGCAACATATAAGATCTAATTACTTTGTTGAAATTATTAACTCTTTCATGCACCAGAAAATGAGAAAATCAATCACACATAGTACAGAATTTTTATGCTCTTACAAATCAGTTCTTCATCAAATAACTTTGAAACTTACCAGGGCTCCCTTCACATGGAAAATGACTCTGAGAAAGAAAAATCACAACCAAAATCTACAAACCTGAAAATTACAGCACCTTGATTTGCATGCTTGTTAATCAATGAGGTTGTATGTACGGCCTGTAAATCCTATTGTACAGACAAATATTACTGTTGTAATAAATGCAATGTCACACATGCTTCCTCGATATGCATGCTACCTCAAAATATGTGCTCCATCAATTTTCATTCCACCTCAAAATACATGTTTCCTTGAAATACATGTTGCCTTGAAATATGTGTTGCCTTGAAATACATGTTGCCTCAAAATATGTGTTGCCTTGAAATACATGCTACATCAATATTTGTGTTTCCTTGAAATCTGTGTTGCCTCGAAATTTGTTCTTCCTCTAAATATGTGTTGTACCTATCCCTCTTCCACGCCAATGCTGGAAAAATCTGATATGATTTTTCCTCTCCTTCACCTCACATGACTTGCGAAAATGAATTCTCCTTGTGTCTTTTTCCTTTACCCTTTCTGTCTTTTGTAATTTTGACTTGAGCCATTTACCTAATATAAATGGTCAAGATTATATCGTGAGATCAACGAATCTTTTTTAATTAAATCAATAAGTGACTTTAACTTAGTCACTTTGATAAAAAAAATTCACTTTATTAATAAATTAATAAAGTGAATTCTAGGAAAGGTATAAGATACATTTAATGATGATGTTCACAAGTAGACACCCTTACAAAAATACATGTCAGAGCTAAAAACACTAACACTCTCTCTTAGCGAGGAAGGTATTCTCCACCACTCCAAGCTTGTCTATGAAGAAGACGAACTTTCCCTTGACCAAGAGCTTGGTGAAAATGTCTGCCAAATTCTCCTTTGTAGGAATATATTGGAGTTGAATTGCTCCCTTATGCACCCTATATCTGATGAAGTGGTACATAATCTCAATATGATTTGACCTGTCGTGAAAAATTGTATTCACTGAGAGTTTGATGCAACTATGGTTATCACAATGGATCACTCTTAGATCAATCTCCTGAACAAATAATCATGTGAGTAGTGTGTGAAGTCAAATGGCTTCAAAACTATCTATATTGGACACCATGTACTTTGCCTTTGTTGAAATCAGTGCTACTAAAGTCTTCTTCCTACTTAACTAGGAAATGACCATTGAACCCAAACTTAAACAACACCCAGAGGTGTTCTTCTGATCTGTATCACTTCCTTCCTAATCTGAATCAAAGAACCACTGCAACCTCACACCATCTCCACCAAGGTAATTCTATCCATATCCTATTGTTCCCGATAAGTATCCAAGCACGTACTTTGTTGCCACCCAGTGAACCTCCCTCAGCTCCACCATGAACTGGATCAGTGTTTTAACAAAAAAACATATATTTGGTTGAGTGTTGACTAGAAACCTCAATGATCCAATCAACTTCATGTACTATCGAGAGTCTTCCAACTCTGAACTTGAAGAATCAATCTTCTTCAGGTTGGTCACCATCGGAGTGGCCATCGGTATGCTATCCTACATCTTGAATATCTTAAGGATCTCTAAAATATGTACTTCCCCTGTTCGAGGAAGATCTCACACGATATCTACCAAACCTCAAGTCCAAGAAAATAATGCACTAGGATAATGTCATTCATATCAATTTTTGACACTAGATATGATTTTCAACCCGCAATTAGAATCTCTACACCTGTCAGAATGAGATCATCCACATACAACACCAATATGATGATCTCATATCCAAAAAACAAGAAGTATAGGTTGGTATCTTCCTCACTCTTGGTGAATCCTATGTCCTATAGATAACTGTCAATCCTAGAGTACTAGGACCTGGATGCATGTTCGAGTCCATACAAGGATTTATTAAACTTGGATACATGTGTCTCCTTGTCATGGACCTCAAAACCCTGTGGTTGCTCAATGTAGACCTCTTCCTCAATGATGTTATTGAGGAAGGCAGTCTTGACATCCATCTGATGGATGCTCCATCCCATCTCATAATCTATAGAGATAATTGCTCGAATAGAGGAGTATCTATATATAAGAGAAAAGGTATCCTCATAGTCTACTTCCTCTCTCTGATAAAACCCACAAGCCATAAATCTATCCTTATACTTCTCCACATTGCCAACTGTTGCATGCTTTACCTTGTAAATCCACTTGGAAGTCACAACTGACTTCCCCTCTAGTCTTGGTACAATCTCCCGGACATCATTCCTCATGATGGAGTTGTGCTCCTCCATCATGGAATCTCTCCATACATGTTGGTTGGCTTCTTCCTCAAATATGGAGGGCTCTGAGTCTATGATTTTGGTCATCAAATCCATATACTGTGGAAATTTTCATGGAGGTCTGCTCTCTCTAAATGTGGACTTGGGAGGTTCAAAATTCTCTTGAGAATTCCAAAAGGTTGGGCCTCTTGACTGAAGTCAAAGGGGATGACTTCTTATCCACCTGCACTAGAGTCTAGCTCCCTTCACTAGAATTCTCTACTCTCGGCTCATACTTTGGGACCACCTCCTATGGCTCCTCTGCAACTGTTGGTAGGTCATGATATTTCCTATATTCTAAGTTCCTATCAAACTTGACATCTTGACTCACCATTATCTTACGCTGATCTGGAAATAAAATTTAGTAGGCCTTCAAATCCTCATTGTACCCCACCAAAATTCCCCTCTCCCTTGAGGGTTGAAACTTTGTCCTCTTGTCCACATGAATATGTATGTCGACTGGACAACAAAAAATCCTAATATTTAATATCTCAGGTATGCTACCTATGAATTCCTCCTCTGGTGTTTTACCCTCTAGTATCTTGCGTGGGATCCTATTATGCAAATACACAATTGTATTGCAGGACTATTCCCACAAAAACATAAGAAACACGTGTTCATGCATCATGGCCTTAACTACACTAATTATAGACCTGTTATTCCTCTCTACAACCCCATTTTGTTGCGGGTTGTAGGCCATTGTATTCTCCTTCTTGATGCCTTCCTCCTTGCAGAAATTAGTGAAATTTGTAGAGGTGAACTCACTGCCATTATCTATCCTCAATACCTTAATATTCATTCATGTTATGTTCTCCACTTGAGCTTTGAAATATCGGAAGTGACTAAACACCTCATCCTTGGTCTTCGTGAAGTAGATCCAAGTCTTCCTGGAAAATTCGTCAATGAAGGTCACATAGTAGGATGTTCCCTTCACTGAAGCTATTGACATAGGCCCATCGATTTTTGAATGGATTAGTCCAAGATCCCCTTGGATCAAATCTCGTTGCTAGGATAGGTTTCCTTGACATTCTTACCAAGTGCGCAGCCTTTGCACACCCCTTGTTGGTCCAGACTAAATTTTAGAATCCTAGTGACCATATACCTTAGTAATGGTGGATCTCTGTGATGGATATGATCCATCCTACTGTGCCATAGATCACACAAGATATCATTGGTGTGCAACAATTCCTATGTAGGATGGCCCTAAAGTCTGTAAAGGTTCCCATCCCAAACTTCAATCCTCACAACAGTATCTGGACTGGCTCCCTATGGGCGAATGAACATCTATCATCTCTAGAAGTTAACCTCATAACCTTTGTCCTCCATGACTGAGATGGACAATAGGTTATTGTTCAGGCCAAGTACATAAAGTAACTCCTATGCATCAAAGGACCCTCCTTAATCCAACTGGAACTGCACTAACCCCTGACCCCTGACTGCGTACTTGGCCTCATTTCCAAGCTTTACATGGAGATTTGAGTCATACTTTGAAAATTTGTTGAATAACTCTCTTGCCTCTGTCATGTGACGGAAGGAACCAATGTCTAAGTACCAAGCACTTTTGGTAGTAGTATTGGTGGAAAGAAAAGACATGAATACACAATCATTCTCGAACTTTCATGCAAGTTCACTCAGTTATGTCTCTATAGTAGCTGTAATTTTTTGTGGCTTCCCCTTGAATTTCTTCCTTTGTGGACATTAAGAAGCGAAATGGCCATTATTATGGCAGATATAGAATTTGATATTGCTCATATTTCTCTTTTTCCTAGATTGTTATCCCTCTCCCTGACTGTCACCCTTCTTGACAACTTTTCCTTTACCTTTCATTGTCTTGCTGACAAGGGAAAATTTTTCATTTGTTGCACCTCCTCCTTACTTGCCAGATCTATACTCTCTATGAGTCTCCTCTTGAATGCAGTCATCCCAAAGTCTCTCCCACTTAGGAAGTTTCTCTCTGGCACAGATTCCCATGATTAATGTCTCCCAAGCCTTGGAAAACCCATTCAGAGCAACATTTACTAACTCTGCATTGAGGACTATCTCTCCCACAACTGCAAGCTAGTCACGGATCTGTGTTATCCTCATAAGGTAATGGGTTACATTGTTTGAGGTGGACATTCTTCATTCTCTAATTTTGGTTTTGAGGATCATCTTCCGACTCATATTTTCACTTTGAAAGAGTGACATAAGGGCATTAAGCATCTCCTTAGATCTAGTCTTTTTTGCAACAAGTTGGATTACATGATCTTTGATGGCTTCAAGGATCACCCTCCACACCTTAATATCCTTCTTATCCCATGATGCCTGCAATATTGTCTCTACCATTATTTCCATACCCGCTAAGATCTACGTTGGAGCTGGAGGAGGGTTGGTCACGACTTCCCACGAGTCATGTTCCTTCAATATCACTGATATTCGTTCTTTCCAAGGAAAGAAGTTGGAAACCCCATCCAGGTGATCACTAACCTTCACACTGTACTAACATGGATAATTTGAGTTTTTTCCTTTAACCTATTGAAGTAATCTGCATTGAATACAATAGATATACTTTTCCATCATAGAAAAATCTTTAATACCATGCTAATTTACTCTAAAATCATCTAACTAAGCAATAGATCATATCTAATTACTTTACTAAAATTATTAACTCTTGCATGTAGTGGAAAACGAGAAAAACAATCACACACAGTACACAATTTTTTTGTTCATCCAAATCAGTTCTTCATCAAATAATCTGGGAAGTTACAAGAGCTCCCCTCACAAGGAAAATGGCTCTGAGAAAGAAAAACCACAACCAAAATATGCAAACCTGAAAATTATAGTGCCTCGATATGCATGCTTGTTGATCATTGAGGTTGTATGTACAGTCTATACAACTTGTTGTATGGGTAGATCTAACTATTGTAATAAATGCAACTTACACGTGTTACCTTGGAATATGTGTTTCTTCAAAATTTGTGCTACCTCGAAATATGTGCTACCTCGAAATTGATGCTACCTTGAAATACATGTTTCCTTGATTTATGTGTTTCCTTGAAATCTATGCTACCTCAAAATATGTGATGCCTTGATTTCTATGTTGCCTTGAAATATCTGTTTCCTTGAAATACGTGTTGCCTTAATTTCCGTGCTACCTCAAAATAATTTTTGTACATGTTCCTCTTCCTCACCAATGCTGGAAAAATCAGATATGATTTTTCCTCTCCTTCACCTCACATGACTTGTGAAAATGAATTCTCCTTGTGTCTTTTTCCTTTACCCTTTCTGTCTTTTGTATTTTTTACTTGAGCCATTTACCTAATCTCAATGGTCATGATTAGATCATGAGATCAACAACTCTATTTTAATTAAATCATAAAGTGGCTTTAAATTATTCACTTTATTAATTAAAAGTCGTTGGATACATTTAATGACGATTTCAGCAAGTAGACACCATTACAGAAATACCTTTCTAAGCTACAAACACTAACACAACCTACCATGTGAAAGAGTATTCGAGATTTTGGATATACTTCTAGCAGTTTGATTCCCTCCATCTCATAACAAATCACACCTTGAATCACCATTTTGTGATACCAATTTGTGCAAGAGAAACACTTGGGACATAAAATTTCAACATTGTACTAAGGAGGTTTTGAAATGAGATAAGAGTGTGGCTAACATTTAAATGATATGACAAAATATTTGAAATCATGGAAGTTAGGTTCTTGAGATGACAGATTCAGTGGTCACCTTGTAATCATAACTTATTTTAGAAAATGATGATATTTAGTGGCAATGTCTAATCATGCAATCAAGTAAATGTATATGGATGAATTACAAAAAAAATCACATGAATGAATTACAATCATGAAAATGAGTGATCATAGGGTAAGTAAATGGCAAGTAAATGTTAAATAAATGGTAAGTAAATGGTTTATGAAATTATTAAAGAACATTAGGATTTATCATAAGCTAATGGAAAAAGATTATATAAGTTATCTTTTAATATTTTCCTAACTTTGATAAGTAAAATGTATAAATAAGTCAAATACCTCAAATTTACACTAAACCTTGAATTCATGTAATGAATTGCTAGATTTTGAGGGATGTTATATTCAATCATTTGATTTTTGAACGGAAGTGTATTGAGATTTTGATTTTGTAACTTGGTTCTTTGAAGAGAAATATGGACTCTTTAAATGCTCTGAACTGTCCTTTGTTACTGGAACAAAGTCAGTAATTACCGAAACAAGAATATTTATTTTTTTCTATTGGATCAAGAATAATATGTTGGTACTAGATTAAAGAGGATATGATAATGATGCTAATCACTGAGGAATGTGATTAGATTATTTAAAATAACTCTAAAATAAAATCCACTCGAAGAAATTACAATAAAATTTTAACAGATTCGTAATTCATGTAATTACGGGAAATTGAACAATTTGTTTATTGTGAACTTTGTCGGTCAGTTTCCTGGTTTTCAAGAAACGTTCATGTTCAGTTGCACTAGATATCTGGTTTTCACAACTAAACTTAATTTTTTTATCTTCACTTTTTTATTCTTATTTATTTATAATTTTATTTGTTTTTATTTTTATGTTTTTATGAAAAAGTAAATTCAAGATGGAGTAAGAGTAGGAGAGTCACCCCTCAGACTCACAATTTCCATCTTAGCTTGTTGAATTAAAGAAGAAATAAATTCATCCTGATACATAGGCTTGTTGTAAAGTTTCAATCTGTGGCCATTGACCACAAATGAAAATTCTACATCATCAATTGTCTTTATCATGATTGGGCCATTATCAATTTTTTTTTTCAAATTCATAAGGACCAAGCCAATGAATGGTAAAATTACCCTTGAAATCTTTGAATTTTGAGTCAAAGAGTATGGCCCAATCACCAACTTTAAACTACTTATTTTTGATAAATCAGTCATTCCATTTTTCCCGTTGTTGTTTTATAAGAGTGGTCTGCTGCAAGGAATCCTCACATATCTCATCTATCTCATTCAGTTGTTAAATTAGTTGTCGTGCTTCAAACAGATTCAATATTAACTCAGTTGCAATGTTAAAGGTATTGATATGAAATTCAATAGGAAGAAGTATATGTTTTCCTTGTACCAAATCGTATGGGTTGAAACCAGTAGTATCGTGTGGTCCTATATGCCCACAAGGCTTATGGAAACTTTTTTGCGCAATTTGTTTGATGGGGCTACACTGTCTTAGTTAACATTTATTCTAGAACCTTGTTTGTAGACTCCACTTGGAAATTGTCTTATGGATGATACAGAGTATACTTTCAGTGATTTGAAAATCCTTTAATGCCAAATTATTCTTTCAACACACACTTCAACATCTAACTTGATTTTGAATAATTCTTGATCGTATTTGACAGATTTTACATAATACATGTGAATATTTTACTTATCCAAAACTTCATGAAATGATGATAGTTTTGAAGAATTATGTGAGATGACACAACATAAAATAAAAGAACTAAATAAGACAATATTTGATGATGGAGTTTACCTCTCGTAGGCTACATCTCTGAGTCCCCTTCAATAGTGAGACTATTCTTCATTAATCTCAAATGTCAAAAATTACAATGAAAATGGACTTATAAATCCAAATTTGGAGTCTCTTCAATTATGTTTCTCAAACTAAAATATAGAGTTTACCATTGAATTACTCTTGAAATTCTAAGAAAAATGGGTATAAACTCGATCATATTATGATCTGGCACAATTTCACCCTCTTTACATGTTAAATGATGTACTATGGCTCTCATTCATGGTAATTTGATCTATTATTTTCATAGACAACATCTTATCACATAAAAAACATCATCATCATCCTCCTCTTGAGAAACTGAGAAAAATGAGTATAAAGAAGGCTATGTTTGGACATGGTGCTCTATGACATGCAAATCAAGAAAAACCCATTATGCTTGCTCTCCTTGGAGTGCATATCAATGCGCTATTTGTACCATGCACATAAATATTTTCATTCTCGCACTCCCTTCCTCTGTGTCTCAAAATTCATGCCCATAAATAGGGCATGGCCCCCCAACCTCCATCTAAAACCCATGCAATCATTTTAAATTTTATTTATTTGGTTGGTTGTAACAACACAACCATTTGGTATAACGATTAGCTGATATGTATTAAGTCATGGATTGAGTGGAATGGAGGTTTGGGGTTCAAGCCCCATGGACTCCATATTTGGCATATTACATTTATATGTAAATAAATATATTAATACCCATTGGAATATTCGATGGAACGGTTAACCCGATTGGTCATGGAATATGGTTTAAGTTGTTAGTTCATACAAGGAGGTCAGAGGTTTCATTCCTTTCGACTCTAACTATTTTGATCCTTAGGAAAACTTGGTCTTCTCGAAGGTTCCATGTGGAACCATATGATTGGTCCACGTGGCAGCCTATCATTGGCCACTTATTGCCAATTGTACCTTGTCAACTTAGTTTTATGATCTACCACATCATCAATTTATTTTTCGTGTGGTGCCATGTGGGGTCACCATGTCAGCACCATACGACCTGTACAAACATGTACATATGCGCCACATGTCACCCTTCTAGTGGTTCCACATTTAACCTCCTCTTTGATGTTTTGACCTGTTTGACCAAAGATTTCACTGGCCATATCTTTCTCATGAAAATTCCATTTGAGCCGATTTTTTCATTGTTGGAAATCCTTCATCGAGTTCTACATAATGAATTTGTGTTCAATAGAATTTGAGATGATGAAAATTCAAGCATTTTGGATCCTCCTGGATCTTCATGAGCATTCTGGATCCTCTTGGATCACACCTTCCCACTGATGAACTTTTGGACCTCTAAAAGTATAGATATTTCAACAACTTAGTGATGATAACTCTTACTCACTCTTCCACCTTACTGAAATGCTCATATTCAATAACTTAGTGATGATGAATATTCTTCACTCTTCCATCTTGTTGAATATTCTGGGACAAATTTCTTATGTTAGACTTGTTCATTTTGGATCTTCCATCTAGGATCTTGGATCTTGGATACATATTTATTTTTTCTCGATCAGTGTACTTTTGTCTTCTTCTGTAAAACATGGCTTTGACTCTAGCTCTTGGCAATAGCTTTGACTCTTTTCTCATGGCTACTAGCACTATCTTATATCTAGCTCTGGTTTTTTCTCATTAGTTCCTTCATAACAAAAGTCTACTCATTGATTCTCTCTATTCTGCAATATCAAAATTTGAATCATGAACTCAACATTCACTCCCATCTCCTTTCTCTACTAAAGATAGTTTATGTCGGAAATCATAAAACCAAGTCGAATGGTGATCTATTCCTCACCCATCTTGAATTCATTGTTCATGTATTGTTTATGTATTTGTAGGAGTCTTTGAATGAATTCCATGTTCATTTCCTCTCTCTTACCCTGAAAGCAAACCCAAACATGTCTTCCACAAACATTTGTACTGATTAACTTGCTTAGGCTCAAGGTATACATCTATATGAACATGGCATAACATCTTGGAGATGTTTATAAAATACATATTTACAAAGCATTTACCTCTTGTATGTACAAAGGATACTATTACTTTACCAACTCTAGGAATATTTGCATAACTTTGATGCTCTTCCCACTCTCAATCTAGACATTCCAACTACTTGTACTCTTCCATTCCTTTGCCTCTAGTACTTCAAAATAAGAATGATATTACATAGAAAATTTGATCCATATGTAGTTATTTAGCCGATAATAAGAAAAATATAATAACAATTGTCTATGTTGTCAAAGGACTTTATAAATCCCTACAAGATTCCTCTCGCTCTTGAAAATTTTATAAAAAGTGGCTATATAGAAATCCCTACAAGATTCTTCTCACTCTTGAAAATTCCATAAAAAGTGGCTATATAGAAATCCCTACAAGATTCCTCTCTCTTGAAAATTCTATAAAAAGTGGCTATATAGAAATCCCTACAAGATTCCTCTCCCTCTTGAAATTCTATGAGTTTTTAACAAGCCCTCTAATACAAAAATAGAAATAGACTTATAAAATGCATTTACATATGCATACTTTTTTTATTTAGTTACAAATATACATATTTACAATATTTTTCCAAAACAAAATATTTTTTTATACCTATCCATGGACAAAAATAGGTGGCTTCTTCATAGACTCATTCTTCCCTTAGTACTGGAAGGAGTATCACAACATCTTGTCTCTAAAAATGTCTTTGAAGTTGATGTTGAATATGACATTGAATTTGATTTTGAGTCCAAGAAACCATTGGATCCAATTATAGGTCTTCCCAGTAACCTATACAACCTCTCCCTTCGAACACCAGGCACTATTGTTGTGTCCCGAGTTATGAGCAGCTTCCTTTGAATACAAAAATACATGTTCGTCCTAGAATGCAATGCATATTCTTCATATTTGAATTCTACAACTGAGATTAGGTTTACTTTCAAATATGGAACATCTAACATATTTTATATTCCCAAAAATCCTCCTGACTCGAGCTAGAATCTTACATATACAAACCCTCTTATTGCTTGTCAGGTGTTAGTTCCATATCCAACATAGCAATATGTGTCGATCTCTAAGAAAGTAAGGAACATCGATCTCATTCATGTCATGTGGTGATATGAACCATTGTCCATGAACCATACCTCGATGTCTTCACATGTTACATTGTTAATACTAACCATTAAGAAGTATTATTTATCGAGTCTTTCATCAAGACTTTTAAATTCACTTGGGGTTTCTACTTGTATTCTTGTAAGTTCCTTTACATGTTCCTAGTTCTTCTTCAGACATAAGTGTGGATAAAATGTCCAACGCTTCTCTATTTGATGTCCACTCTTACCAAAATAAGAGAAGAATTTCTTGTTCCCATCTTGGAACCACAATCCCTTCTTGTCATTCCCCCTTTTCTTATGTCTTGGAAAATGAAATTTAATTTTATCTTTCTTCTTGGATGGATTTTCTTGCAAGGATTTTCTTCTCTGACATTTTTCCATATTATGGTTACTAGTTCCACAAGAAGCACATGGATATGCAGACCATAAATTCATACCCAACTTACTTGTGGGAAATGTCTTCATTCCCTGTTTAAAATGCACATCTCTTTCTGGAGATGTCTTGCATCTATTACCTTTCCCTAGGTTGGAAGGTAAGACTAACTGCTAACAAAGGACCTCTTCATTTGAAGTTATCCCTAATTCATATTTCCTTGAGCATTCTCCATCTTTATGGGGAGAATAATAATATAATGAATCATATTTCTCGATTATACCTTTTGTAGGAGATAGTCCCTCTTGCATTGGAGATTTTCCATTCTCTACTTTCCCAACTTCATGGAATGGTGCCAATATCTAGTCCTTAGCATGCAAAATTCTTTCCAATTCATGAAAAATACCTCTGTGTAATTCTTGATGACATATCAATCGATCATGAAGCTTATGCTTCTCCTCCACAAGTGATTGTAGTTGCATCCTTAATTCATAATTCTCCTTCTGAATTTGTCCGTTAATGTCCTTTTGGAGCCTTAACTTCATGAGAGATTTACTCATGTTGTTCTCTACAACAAGATATATGTTCTAGGAGTCTTCAAACACCTTCACCAATTTGGGTCTTGGACCTCATCACATCAACTTGCAAATACTTGTCAAATCCTTGCTCCCATACCAACCTGATATGAAAATCCTTAGATGCTAAATTATTCTTTAAACACACACTTCAACATCTAACTTGATTCATAATAATTCTTGATCATATTTGACAGATTTTGCATAACACATGTGAATCTTTTACTTATCCCAAACTTCATGAAATGATGATAATTTTGCAGAATTATGTGAGATGACATAGCAGAAAACAAAAGAACTAAATAAGACAATATTTGATGATGGAGTTCACCTCTCCTATTCTGCATCTCTGAGTCCCCTTCAACAGTGAGACTGCTCTTCATTAATGTCAAATGACAAAAATTACAATGAAAATGGACTTATAAATCCAAATTTGAGGTCACTCTTCAATTTTGTACCCAAACCCAAAAATATAGTTTACCATTGAATTCCTCTCGAAATTCTAAGAAAAATGAGTATAAACTCAACCATATTCTGATATGGCTCGATTTCACCCTCTTTACATGCCAAACGATGCACTATGGCTCTCATTCATGGAAATATGGACTAAGAATTTCATAGACATCATATTAGCACAAAAATAACATCACCATCATGTTTTTCTTGAAAAACTGAGAAAAATGAGTATAAACAAGACTATGTTTGGACATGGTGCTCTATGACACACAAATCAAGAAAAACCAATTATGCTTGCTCTCCTTGGCATGCATATCAATGCAATTTCCATACCCTGCACGTAAATATATGCATTCTCTTACTCTTGTCCTGTTTGTCTCAGGATCTGTTCCCATAAATAGGGCATGGCCCCCCAACCTCCATCCAAACCCCACACAACCATTTCAAATTTGATTTATTTGATTGGTTGTAATAACACAACCATTTGGTATAATGGTTGGTTGTTATGTATTAAGTCGTGGGTTATTTGGAATGGAGGTTCGGGGTTGCAGCCCTACAGACTCCATATTTGGCATATCACATTTATATGTAAAAAAATACATTAATACCAATTGGAATATTCGATGGAACGGTTAGCTCGATTGGTCATGGCATATGGTTTAAGTTGTTAGCCCATACAAGGAGGTCGAAGGTTCAATTCCTTTTGACTCCAAATATTTTGATCCTATGCCAAATTGTCCTTCTCGAAGGTACCACGTTGCACCATATGATTGGTCCACATGGTAGCCTATCATTGGCCACTTGTCACCAGTTGTACCTTGTCAACTCAGTTGTACGATATGACACATCATCAATTTTCTTTTCATGTGGCACCATGTGGGGTCACCATGTCAACACCATATGTCATGTATGGATGTGTACGAATGTGCCACGTTTCACCCTTCCAATGGGGCCACATGTCACCCCCTATTTGACTTTTTGACATCTTTGACCAAAACTTTGATTAGCCATATATTTCTCATATAAACTTCGTTTGAGGTGATTTTTGTGTCATTGGAAAGCTCTCACCACACATTCGAGAGCATTTGAGATGATAAAATTTCGAGCACTTTTTTTATCCTTCTGGACCTTTATGAGAATTTTTGTTCCTCTTGGTTCATTCCGTGCTTGATTTTGTATTGTTGGACAATTGACTAAAATAACTTAGATGTAAATTGTGCTCCCTGATTAGTAACAATTTCTCTTGGAACCCCAAAATTAACAAAGATGTCCTCAAACAAGAAATATGACATTGATTGTTCAGTTGTTTTTTCTAGAGCCTTTTCTTCTACCCACTTAGTAACGTAATCTTTGCATACTAGAATATACCTCTTATTATTTGATAAAAGATTAATGGGCCCCACAAAGTCTAGGGCCCATTTTTCGAAAGGTTCAACAAGGATTTGTGGCCGAAGATGAATTTCATATGTTTCAATTGGATGACCCATTATATAGAAACTATCACAACCTTTGACATACTTTTTGGCATCTCTAAAAGGAGTAGGCCAATAGTATCCCAAGTGAAGGATTTGATAAGAAGTCCTCTTATCTGCAAAATTTCAACAAAATGACTCATTGTGGCATGCCTTCAAGATTTCAAACATGTCATCCTCTCTAACACATATACGAATGATCAAACTTGGTCATGTATAGAAAATATCTCTTCAGATCCACGAGTATTTGGCACTTTGTTTGATAATCCTTTGCTTCTCCCTTGGTGAAAAATGTGGTAGTAGTTTTCTTGTAGAAAAATAATTGGAAATATCAACAAACCATGGAGATCTAATAGATATTGAAAATAAGTTTTCATCAAGGAAAATATCTTTTACTGAAATGGTCTCACTAGGATCATTAATACAGGAAATAAAATATGCAACTAGATTTTCTCTTCCAAGCCTGTCTAATATGGTAATATTGAATTCCTATAACTATAAGAGGCATCTTGTTATTCAATAATTTGTTATTAGTTTGTTCATGAGATACCAAATAATAGAGCGGTCAGTATGCACGAAGCCTTCATAGACAATAATATAGTGTCAAAATTAATCAATAGCATGAATGACTGCAAGAAATTCTTTCTCAATAATGATATAATTAAGTTCAGCAGGAGTAAAATTTTTACTGACAAAATAAACAACATAAGTTCGTAGATTTTCCTCTTTCCCTAGAATTTATCTATTGTTGAATCATATGCGTCAGTTGATATATGGAAAGGTATGGTCCAATATGGTCCTCTTTATATAGGAGTTGTGGAAATTTTCTCTTTAAGTGTATTGAAAGCAGTCTGACAGTTAATATCCCAATAAAAATCAACATCTTTTGAAAGCTGTTTAAATAAGGGAAAGGGAATTTTAGTAAAATTTCCTACAAACCGCATGTAATACCCTTGATGTCCCAAGAAGATTATTACATCCTTTTGGGTGGATGGAATTGGTAAATTAAGAATCACCTCAATTTTGGATGGATCTACCTTGATTCCTGCAAAAGACACATGGTGGACAAGAACAATTCCTTTAGTAAAAATTAAAAAGTAATGTTCATTACTCGGTGGAAGATTTGCTTCCCGAAATATGATTACAACATTTTGTGAATAATCTAAGGATTCTTCAAAAGTGTTCCCATATACAGTAAGATCATTGATGTAAACCTCTACACAGTCATGAATATAATCATAAAATATAGTTAGTACTAATCTTTGAAATGTGGTAGGCACATTACATAGTCCAAAAAGTAACACCTTATAGGTATTTTTGGCATAAAATTGGAGACTCGGGTTCTTAGAGGTTACCAACAAAGATACCATTGCAGTCTAGAAGCTTTGGCATATTCAACCTTCCGCAAGGGAAGTAGGTCTCACCCGAAGCTCAACCGAGACTTTTGTGAGGTCAAGTGAATAAAAGAGGATGTGTCATCAAGACTGGTCAACATAATGTGAATTCATGCTTTAAAATATAAATAATTATATCATCGAGAGTCTAAAATAGCGTAAACATCATATTAACCAGGTTGCACAATATAAAAACAAGTCCATACATCTGAATTAATGGTTAAATACCAAATACATTGTACATAAGTAATTGCGCAATGAAGAAACTACAGAGTCATACACATCATAACCAAACATTTTGGGCCCAAATGGTCTCTTATGTTATTAGTATCTCATAATTCATGAGCCCATGAGTATATCCTTCTATAATATATTATACATTACTCTCCATGTTCCCATACTCTCTGTAGACTCTATCACTATTGCACAAGCACATTTATTCTCACAAAACTCATTACAATATATTATCCCACCATAAACAATAACAACAATGGTGATAGCTTGATAACAGAGGGAACCAACAATAATACTAGCAACAATAGTCTAATAGTGCACAATATGAACAACAACCAACCAACCTTTTCCCATTACATATTCCCATATTTCTATTTTTCCCTTGGGCACTTCTTGACTTCTTGATTCCTTCATTATCTTTTCTTGATTTCTAGAATGATACATTTCATGCACTCGAAGCTTGTAGCTCTTTCCACTTTCTCATCCAACTGGAGAATGATTTTTTTCCTTAATGGTACTCTTGTAGTTATCATTTCCACTTATCCTAGCTATTCTCCTCCACTTCTAATATTTTTTTGGACTATTTGTATTTCCCGCAAAACTTTAGCCTTTCCACAAAATCATATTTTATTAAAAAATGGAGCACCCAACATGCCCCGATCTGATGCAGGAGCATCACCAACACCAAGCGAGCCAGTGCGGAGACACCGGACAACTGGACAAGCCCAGCTGCAAAATTTTGAAATTCCCTTAAAATAAATGTTCCAACCGTAAATGAATTGAAACCATTAAATGAAGACACACTTGTATAATGTAACGGACCTTGAGCGATTCGCTCTCGTCCTTAGTAGATGGAGGCATTTATGAAATTGAATGCAAGTAGGTAGAATTGAATGTTAGATTAGACAATTTTAGAGCGCAAGAGGGAAACGGGATATAGACACCCTCCTTGTGTATTGTAACATTAGCATGAAAAATTATTGAGAAGAGCATAGAAGAGAAGCAGAGAGTTGTGTAGCAGACTCCATGTACAAAAGTTCTGGATTAATAAAAAGAAAGTTGTGATTCAGACTCATGGTGTTCATATATTCTCTGTGTATGCATCTTTGAATGTTATGCTCATGAATGTTTTACTCTTTCTGTCATGCAATTGATTTTATTCTATGTATAAATGATTTCTTGTTGAATGTTTGAAATCTGAGAGGAAAGGGTAATGGAATGAGGTTCAATTGCTTCTCTATCTAAGAAAGAGTTCTTGCAAGGAGTGCAGTTGGATCGTCTGGAAGGAGTACGTTGACAAAAGGTTCAAAGGTTTGTCTCTGAAAGCTCATGAGAGATATCTTTTGTTCTCATTTCCACAGAGGTGCATTCAGGCACAGGATCCATGCAAGGAGTGCACAGGCTGAGTGAAGCCTCAAGTTTGTGAGCCCGAGTAAAGAATTTAGAGATTGTTGTTGCAGGAGTGCACAGGGTCGAAGGGAGTCAAGCACTTGAAAGTGTTTGAAATTCTGCCGCAAGGAGTGCATGCAGGGATTTTCTAAAAGGTTCAGAGTCGTGGAAAGTTCAAAAAGGGTTCGAAGTCTTCGAAGTGGTCGAAAGAAAGAATAGCAACATCGGACCACAGGAGGACGAGCTCTTAGCGGAAGAGACGGACGGTCAGAATTCTTGGTGGAGAATCCACGAGGTCCCGTGAGTCATCGGATCTCACAGAGAAACAGGGGAGTTACGGCGGAAGCGTCAGAAGGTTCAAAGCTCAAGAGGGTAGGAACGTAGATCCAAGCCATAAGGGCCATTGGATTTACACGTGGATACTTGTATCGGGTTTTCGTGGGTGGAAGTCCAGTAAACCTTGCAACAGGAATCGCAATATTTCGAAACGCAAAATCCCGAAGGCCAAGAGAACAGTGTGTGGGCCACGGAGGAGTCAACGAGTGGACAGGTGGCGTACTATTGACACGTAGTCAACCTTCGTTGACTATTTCAGAGTTTCATGGAGTGAAATTTTGAATTCATTACATTAGGATCCACGATATTTCGAAGTCCGAAGTCCCAACAGAAGTGAAGTGGCATTGAAAGTCAAATCTCGCGAGTGTATCAAAGTTTCAAAAAATCGGGATTCGAGAGTCGAGGAGACGAGTTTCTCGACATCGCGATCACCGAAATCACGATAAGGAAAATCCTGAAAAGGAAAAGGAAAGGTCAGCGTTGACTATTTTGGGTTTTGGGGATTCGAGAGACCAACGCTCGACCACCGGATTAGTGAAGGTGCGAAGTCCGGTCTCCCAAGTGCAAAGAGGGAATCCAATGAAAGTTTGTTGTGGGTGCAGATTTCCTGATAGGGAAATAGAAGAGTCGTTTTAGAGTTCTTCGGGCCAATGGAAAAGGAAATATCCTATGTTGACGTGGACCTTTTGACCTGCGGGTTGTGGAGGAGCATGCGTTGACGTCACGATCACAATCTTTGACTTGTCTCGAGTCAACCTGCTGGCTCTTTTCTCTGACCTTCCACAAATGTGGGGCCTAAATTCGATACAATGGTGAGGGAATGCTCATGGAAATGATCGTAGTGCTCAATGTGGTCCTGCCATTTCCTTGCCAATATCAAGGCTCCTACAACAAAATCTTGAGCGACAGTCACATCAGGCTCCATTGGCTATGTGGACAAGAAAGTACTCCATTCAGTGTCAGTAATGGATTCAAGCTACTACATCTGAATATATTCAAATTGCACTGTGGGACATAAGTTGCAAATCTCTTTCTTTGCATCCCTATTCGATTCATCTAGTGCATCCAACCGTTTGTCTTTAGCCTGAATTTATGTAAACTTAGCAGCCTGCTCAATAGGGTCAATCATCGCTCTGGCTTCCACATGCATGTTGTTGAGTTGTGGATGCAATTTCATGATTGGTTGGTTGCGGCGGTCCAACAAATTGACCTAGTCATTGACCATGTAAAAGATCCAACAACACTCATTGATATGGGCATAAAGCGAGGACCAAACCATATTTCCCTCTGCAATTGTTTGCATAAGATTTTGAATCATTTCTTTGGGATTCTTTGTTTCCTTCAATTTAATCACAACCAAATTATTTTGTAGGGTATCTGTCTTTGCATCCAATTGGGAAAAGGAATTGGAAATGATCTCAACCTGTTGCGGGGACGCAATGGGAGTGATATATTCAAGTAGTTATGGCATCATCTGTAGAAAAGTGGTCCAGAATTGAATCAGTTTATTTGACACAGCCGCAATGGAGGATTCATCCCGCACACACAATTCATGCTCGTATTTCATGGCTAAATAGACTGCAGTGAAGATGTCTCATAATTATTGTGCTTCTTGTGTGATCTCGTCATTTTTTTTCTCAACCGCGGTGATCCATTGTTCTAGCTGATTAGTAGAGGCGCATAAAAGATGCACCGGTTTTGGCATAGCCCATGTGGAAATATCTGCATTATTAAGGGAAGAATCGAAAGGAAAATTTGAAGTAAGAGGTTGACCACTCACAATAGAAAATTTTGAAAAGATAGGGGTACCCACACCATATGGACTAGATGAGGGAGCTCTGAAGCTTTGTGCAACCTTGTCGTGGACCTCCTATGGAAGTGCTACAACGACACCAATTTTCTCCAAACAGAAGTCGAGGATAACTCGACATTATTGGGGGTCATGTATCATGAGTGCAAGTTGTTCCTTGACAAAGATGGCATTATGAGCCGAGAGTGTGTCTTCTTGGGCATCCATATGTGTATTTGAAGCAACCAAGTCTATTTGTGTGTATCTCTGGCTCATAATGAAGAACAATTTTTGGTTGTGTATCCATAGGTACTCGGTTCTGCGGAACCTGGGGAAGAGTATATGGTATCAGGATGGTGGTGTTGGAAGTTATAGCAGAGGGGTCAAAATATTCTGGAAAGGTAGTGTTGAAATGGGCATATTCAAGAGATGATAAAGTCATGAATAGGAAATCAACGGGTAAGATATGTTGTTGGTTGGGTATTTCCTCAAAGATGGGGGTAGATTTCGGTGCCACTGGTGGGTCATACAGAATGGTTATCATAGTGGTTGATGAGTGAAGGGGGCTAGTGGTGCAAATGGGAGTGGTAGCGGTGCAAGTCGGAGGTGGAAGGGAAAACAATGGAGCGGTGGTGGTGACAATGGGATCAATGATGGACTTGGAGGGTGAGTCGGTGCACGACTTATTTCTAGGGAAAAAAAATTAAGGACTTCGCAGAGTTGCTTACTCGACATAGTGGTGTTATAAAGGATAGAGGAGAATGGAATATGAACCGTGCCCCCAAATAATGCTTTCTATTCACCTTTTTTGTCCCCTTCCTTTGAGCTAGAAGGAATCCTATCTTGTTTTGCAAAGCTGGTCTCAGAACCAGAGGTATGTGAAAGAGTTGATCATTGTGCAATGGAAATCATTGTATAAGAGACACATGACTTCCTCTTTTCCACATTGACACCTGGTCAAGAGGCAACTTCCTTTTAAAAAACTACCTCATCCATATAAAATGGTAAAGGGTTAATATGGAAAAGAGCTGGAGCAACACCAAGAGGTCGCACAAACATATGGTCATTGCTCATCCCGAGCTAGATGTTGTGTGTGTGCTAATTGAGGAGTGATTGTGGGATTCATGGCCTTTGTGTTGCCATGATGAGGTCGTTTTACCATTGAGAAAATGATACAATGTGAATTGCTCCATTGGTGGTCACAATGAGAATATGCAAGGGGTCGAAGAGTTTAGAAATGCAGCAGTCAGACATGCGAGAGATGTTGCGAACTTGCGACAACTACCACTTCCATGTAGAGAATGATACTAATAAGAAGAAATATATGAAATAATCAACCTTTTATGTGCATTCGTGCAATCATGGAACATATCTATGAGAATAAATTTTCACCAATTCAATGGTGCACCATTTTTGTTGATTTCTTCTACAACTATGGCATCAAGGGTGCACTTTTTTTTGTGTAATTCTTCATTACTATCCTAGCAATCAAATACTAGGCCATGCATACCTACTCATCGTTGATTGGCACAATGTGTTCTCCACAACCTCATTTCCTAGTTCTATATTTATCATATAGGATAATTTCACCCTTTTTTCGACCATGCTTCCTAGAGCCTTGGAAGCCATCTGTAACATCCTACCCTTCCATGGACAACCCGTTGAGATTATGAATGTCCCTGATATGGATGGGATAGGCCTGGTCTAACCATGCGGTATTGTTGTGCACCTAGATGATAAGGTATTTTGTGCACCAACCGACTTATCCAATAGTGATAAATATTGGTAGGTCACAAAGACTCATCAAGGTGGAATCCCATAGTGGTATTTACTTAGGTTTCCACTGCCACTGAAACTGTCCATCCAACAATGTTGTGCAATCCATGAAGGAATTGTTGATTAAGGTTGGTTTTCATTGATGTCAACCCTTGAAGAAATCCTCGTAGCACAAAGGTTGGGTAATGGAACCAAGATTGTTTGATGTAAATATGACTAGTTATTGTCTTTTCATGGTTGATAATAAGTAGAAATGGATGAACTCCAAAGTGGTCCCCTTATGGTGAAATATCTCATGGGAAGACACTTTGCGGATTGAGTTATCCTAGAAGTATGGTTAGAGAACCCATGCTTATTTGTGGAATAATGAGATGAAGGTTAGTGAATTTTTCATTGAAACTATCCTATATGGATAGTGTTTGTCATGTCATTTCCGGTGGTATGTGGAACGCCACATAACTCCTCATGGTTAGAGAGTTATGGCCATGAGAAGTTGGATAACCTAGGTTTGGGTAATGGACCCAAGTTTGTTTGATGGATAATGGTATGATTTTTGATATATTTGTAGGTAATACTATTCTATATGGATGGTGAATTTCATTCCATTTATGGTGGTATGTGGAATGTCACATAACGCCTCACAGTTTGAGAGTTATGGCCTTACGAAGTTGGATGACCCTCTTATGTCATCTAGAAGCACCAAAAGGTCAAAGTAGTCAAAGTGGTTTAAGAGATTTTAGAAGGTAAATAATAAAGTGAATTTATGAGTGTACTATAATTCAAAGTGAATACAAAATAAATTATTTAAATAATAAATTTAATGGAGAAATTAGAAGTGGGTTAATCCTAAAATAAGGAAAGTGGGCAAAGTGACCTAGAAGATGTTTTTAAGGAAGCTACTTGGAGAGTATAAATAAGAGGAAAGGCTCTCTCTTTTTAGACATACTTGAGAATATTGAATACCTATAGGTTTCTAAGGTAAAAAAAGGATATATAAACTGAATTGCTGAGGGAAGGTGAAGAAAAGAAGGCCAGAATTCAAGTAAGGATAAACTCTTTTGATGATGCTTTCTAAGGTATGTTATTTATAGGTCATCTGACCATTTTCGCAATAATTTTTTTTATAGAATTATTTAGACCATGAAATTGCTATTCCATTGAGGAAACATATCCAAGTATCTGTGGTAAAAAAATTATCTTTTGGGTCGTTGTATTTTTGGAGTTACACTCCGTGGAAAATAGGGATTGTGGCTAGTCCTGAAACTAGTCAAAAACAGGTGTTTCGGGTTAAAACATCATAAATTCTTCATAACAGATATAAATCTAGTAATACCAAATGTGTTGGTTAGAGTACAGTCAATAGTATGTTGTGTAACAGTTTCAGATCGATTCAACAAATATTCCATGTGGGGCATGCTCTACAAGGTCTCTCTCTAGAATAAGCCAGAATTCAATAAGGTATGTCATTTTTGCTATAACTACTTTTATGAGAGGTTCCAAGTAGTGACACATGGAGGAATTTCATTAAACACATTAAAGAACATTGTGTATCGGTTTCAAATATTTACTCATCACATGTACAAAGTTATGATTATTTCAAGTTAGGATTGTTGACTAATCCAAAACTTGTCATGTGAGACTAAAGAAAAGTTTGATGTAAATGCTAGTCTCTTGTTGTTTAAAGTTAAGTAACGTTTGCAGGTATGTGATCATATAAACTAGGTCTATTATAGATTTATAAATCATATTTGGATGATGAAATTGATGAGGGCTTTGGTTGAGGTACAAGTTGGGTACATGGTTGAGACAAGTAGTTGATGAGTTGGCACATACATGAGGTGTACAGTTGATGATGTTGGTACATATTGATGAGTTGTTGACACATGATTGGTACATACTTGGAACATGGTTAGTTGCACTTGTTTATGGTACAGATTGATTACAGATTGTTTTGTATAGGTTGGTGCATGGTTGATGCACTTGTTTATGGTACAGGCTGAGGTACAGGTTGATTCATGTTTGATGAATGGTTCAGGTTTATTGGTACAAATTTATAGCGATATATCTCACAGTGATAGTGTGACAATAGTTCAATAATTCTACTTCTACTTCAGGGTGGTTGGATGGAGCAAGGACAAGTGGTTGTAGCCACCTTTCGGTTGTAGCCAAAGAACATAGGGGGTTGTAGCCAGAGAATTGGGGAGTTGGAGATTCCCTCAGGTTGCAGCCTGGGAAACTAGGGGGTTGGAGACTCCTTCCAGTTTCAGCTGGAAAACAAAGGAAGTTGGTGCTTCCAATGAATTTAATTCTTCAAGACATATAAGAAAAAACATTCTATGGTTTTCTCCCGATTTGGGTTTCCACATAAAACACTAGTGTATTGTGTATGTGTGTGATTGTTCATTTCTTATTGCTCATTATTGGATAATAATTCTACATTGATATAACACTTGGGTTATTTGAAGAAAAATGATTATAATTACGCTATTACTGATTCACCCCCCCTCTCAGTAATCCCATAATTGGTATCAGAGTAGGTTCCTTCAAAAATTAGTTTAACCACTGAAAGGTAGATCATGGAGAGTACCAAGTTGTATAAAAATGGAATACCACAATTTGATGGACACAAGTATTCTTTTTGGAGCATAAGGATGAAGACATATATACAGGAACAAGGATTTCAAGTTTGGCCATCAATTGTAGATGGATACATAGCACTAGCAGTTCCACCAACAAATGACAAAGTAGTGAAACTTGGTGATAATAATTCCAAATCCAAAAATGCACTTTTGAATGGTCTCAGTGATACAATATTCACCAAAGTTGCACATTGTAAATCCACTAAATATATTTGGGACAAGCTTCAAAATATTTATGAAGGAGATACAAAATCAAAGTAGCAAAGCTTCAAACTTACAGAGGTCAGTTCGAACAACTAAAAATGAAGGAAGATGAGAATATTGCAACCTACTTCTTATGAGTAGATGAAACAGTGAATGCAATCATAGGATTGGGAGAAGAAATCGAAGAATCTGTAATTGTTCAAAAGGTACTAAGATATCTTCCTATGAGATTTAACCCTAAGATATCAGCACTAGAAGAAATATCGGATCTAAACTCAATAAGCATGGACGAACTGCATGGAATCTTCATAGCATATGAAATGAGAACTGAACAGGAAAATCCAGATGTAAAATAGGCTGCCTTCAAAGAATCCAAAAGATCAAAGAAAAAGAAAAAGGAACAAGAAGAATATAGCAACAAAAGTGACGTCTCAGAAGATGATGAAGAAGTGGCCAACTACGTCAAAAGACTGAACAAGGGAACCAATGATATGTATAGAGGTAAGCTTCCTTTAATTTGTTTTAATTGTGATGGTATTGGTAATTTTTATAACAAATGTCCTCATAAGAAAACGAGAAATGATGAAGGTTACTCAAAAGGAAAACACACATATAAAGGCAAAATAATTACAAAGAAAGTTTTCAAGAAAATCTTATGCACCAAAGAAGACATCTCATCATCAGATGAAGATGAAGTCAGTGACAATGAGATAGGAAGAGTTCTATTCATGGCAATAAAATACTCTGACAAAGAAGACACTGAAGAAGAATATGAAGAAGCTAAAGAAGAATATGAAGAAGTCGAAGAAGAAATTGAAGAAGCATATTAAGAACCAAATATCAATATAGCATGGAAAATCCTCAGAAAAAGTACTCAATGCCTTGAAAAAGAGATAATTTCAGATAATAAGCCTCTTCGAGGGGGAAACCTCCTTTTACCCCACTTAAATGTTCAAGTCCAAGATGATTCAAAATGAAAATGTCTCCTTGGTATATATAGGA
>ML802674.1:95275-106247 GCA_009831015.1 Picea engelmannii | reverse complement strand
TCTCTCTATAGATGTTAGGATTGGTCCTTCTAGTAGCCATAGACATATTTTTACTTTCAACATTTCTTGCCACCTTAAATGCATTCTCCAATGATTTGGGTTCCCAAAGGTGAACCTCATGTTGAATGTTATCATTTAAAGTTTCTATGAATACATCAATCAAGTGCTCATCTGGAATATCGATTACCTTTATATTCAATCTTTGGAAGTTCTCAATGTGCTCGGTAACTGAACCCTTTTGGTTGAGATTTATCAATTGGCTAAAGAAGGTATTGCTCCTTGTATCCTCATAGTGTGCTATCATTTCTTCCGTGAAAATTGTCCAAGTGATGAGTGATTTGCGAGAACAAATCTATCGATACCATACAAATTGATTAGGTTATAAATATAAAGAAGCAATTTGTACCTTTTGTGTATGTGGCACATTATGGAGATCAAATAATTGCTCCATCTGAAGTATCCATGTGGTTGAGTCCTTGCCATCAAACTTCCTCATATCAATCTTAGGAACGTGGTTGGTCTTCAAACCAAAGTTGGAGTTTCTCCATTCTTGATTAACCTCCCTTGTGTCCTCATCATGAATTTCATGGGATGCATTTTCACTTTCAGGTGTCTTCTTTGTTATGAAATTTTTCAATACTTCCATGATCTCCCCTTTTAAACCCTCCATCATCTCTTTTAGTTCATATTTTGTTACTATCTTCTTTTGTAAATCATTTATGTTCCTACGCATTTCTTCACCTTCATCAAGAGTCCAAGTAGGATTTTCTAGGGGCTTATTTGGTGCAGAAGTTCCCTTTTTTGGTGGCATGTTGGCCAAGTATCACTTTTGAACCTTGATTTTTAGGTGGTTCTGCTAGAAAATATTTCTTCTATTGTATCTCCCAAGTTTTGGACCTTTTGAGTATGAAACTTTCTTTTATGTAGTTCTCTGATATTTCTTCTCTGCAATGCCACAGGTTTGATTAAAATTGGATGTGCCAAGTGGAAATTACGGTAACTTCCCCGCAATTTTCCGATTTTTGGTCTTTCCTAGAGATCTCACTTGTATAGCGTGCCCCACATAGAATGATTGATATAAAATTCTGAAACTTGCACTGGAAATACTACAGAATGTCCACAATCCAATGAAACTAATTCCACTCAATTTGGATACTCTAGGAAAAAGTTATGATTTGTTTACTTAGAACACCTTCTTGAGACTAGTCAATAGGACTAGTAAGATACCCTATCTTACACAGGGTGTATCTACAAATTTAAGATGACCCAGAAGCTGAAATTTTTACCATAGATACCTTACTAATTTCTGTAAATAGCCTCCAGAGTTCAAGATCTGAAACTTTATAGAAAAAAATTTATAGAGAAAATTTCGCAATGACTTAGTTTAGGATGATTCCAGAACCCTATCTTGTACAAGTTGTATTTCCGAAAGTATAAGGCCTCAGGAGATGAATTTTTACCCAATGTACCTTGATCTGTCTACTAAATATCCTCCAAGCTGTTCCTTCTGAAACGTTGTAGAAAATAAGTTATAGCGAAAATGCCAAGGTGTCTCAGATGTAGCAGAGAAACCCCAAGACCTTGAGCTCTGATACCATATGTTAAGAACCAAATATCAATATAGCATGGAAAATCCTCAGAAAAAGTACTCAACGCCTTGAAAAAGAGATAATTTGAGATAATAAGCCTCTTCAAGGGGGCAACCTCCTTCTACCCCACTTAAATGTTCAAGTCTAAGATGATTCAAAATGAAAATGTCTCCTTGGTATATATAGGAGACTAGGAGGTATAATTACAACTAATGGCCTAAAACTGACATAAATAAAATAACATTACTAATATAATATGCACCAATTAAGGGGTAATGAGCCAATATTAGGGATTAACAAAGTAGAAGTTTACTATCGAGAAGAATTAATGCGTGCCATAGAAGTTATCAGAAGAGAAAAGAAGAAAAACAAGAAACTACAAGCATAAATAGACAAGAAAAAAGATACTCGAGAACTAGAACAAATGATCACAAAATTGAAGGTTCAAATAGAAGAAGATAAAAGAATTGATGAAGCACTCAAAGAAAAGCTAGAAGAAAAGGATAGGATCATTGGAAACTTTGAAGCAAATATTGTCGCACTAAAAAATGATATTCAAAATAAAAATATGCAAAATAGCTCAAAAGTTCTGGATGACATTATCAATAGTTAAAAATCTCATCTTGACAGGTCTAGACTTGGATACAATTAGATAGAAAAGGGATCAAGCTCCAAAACAAAAAAGAAAGAAACATATCCAAAAGGTTATGCAGAAACAATCAAAGCGGATAGGAAGATATACAAGGAAGATTACAGAGACACTCCTCCACCAAGAAGATTCAGATTTCAAAATCAACAACAGACAGATAGGCCTCAAGAATAAGAATGATTCATAAGAGAATCTCCTTTCATAATATCTTCAACTCTCAGGTATCAAACTATATTTTTTGGTTTATGTTATGCATGTAATAATTTTGGACACAAAGCTGTGAATTCTAGAGCTAACAACGGGAACAATAACAATTTTGAGAGTCATACACAAAGGGGTTATTCAAGAAGACCTAGTGAAACAAAGAGAAGAAGTTACAACAGGTTTGAATCCTTGATCACTGAAGTGGAATGTTACAAATGTAACAATTTTGGACATGTGGCCAAAGATTGCAGAATGATAGTCCTTCCTAAAGAACCTCAATAGAATAACAACAGTCACAAATAAGAACCTCATAAAATGACACAGATAAGAAAGAAAGATCAATATAGCAATGAAGAATGCATAATTGCTCTAACAACTAAGCAGAAGAAACGTGGTTGGTATGTTGACAATGGATGTTCAAAACACATGACAGGTGATAGAGACAAGTTTCTTACATTGCGAAAGGAAAGATATGGATCAATGTCCTTCGAAAATCATGATTCATCCAAAATCATTGGAAAAGGCATAGTCAGAATTGGGAACAAGAATGAAAAGGAAGAAAATGTTCTACTAGTAGAAGATATGAAACATAATCTTCTAAGTGTGAGTCAAATGTGTGACCAAGGTCATAAAGTTACTTTTGATTCACAAAATAGTGATATAAGAAAATAAGGATCAGGGAAATTGGTCGCTACAGCTGCAAGAACTTCAAGGAACATATATGTGTTAAGTGAAATTGGAAAGGAAAAGTGTTGTCTAGGAAAGGAAGATGAAAGTTGGCTATGGCACAAAAGAATGGGGCATATACATTTTGATAACCTTGTCAAAGTCAGCAAAACAGAAGCAATCATAGAAATTCCCCAGATGAAGAAACCAACCAACCTTTTATGCAAGAATTGTCAACAAGGAAAGCAAACGAAGACCAGACTTAAATCAAAGGAATATTCAACGACAAGACCATTAAAAATTGTGCATATTGATCTAGTTGGACCAACTAAAACAAAGGGATTAAATGGTGAGAAATACTTCGTGTTATTAGTTGATGATTATACAAGAATGATTGTAGTTTGCTTTCTCATGAATAAGTCAAAATCTTTTGAAAACTTCAAGATATACAAGGAAATGGTTGAAAATGAAATGGATTCAAAAATCAAATTCTTGAGATCTGATAATGGAGGAGAGTTCACCTCAAAGGAATTTATGGACTACTGCAACAATCATCGAATAAAAAGGAAATTCTTCGTTGCTAGGACACCTCAACAGAATGGAGTTGTTGAAAGAAAGAACAAGACTGATGAAGAGAATCTGACAGAAGCAGAAGATGAAGAGAATCTGACAGAAGCAGAAGAGCAAGTTCAACAAGTGTCTCTAAAGATACCCAACAAATGAGTACATAAGAATCATCCTTCAAATCAGATTATCAGAAACAAAGATGTGGGAGTTGAGACTAGAAGAAGAATCTGTTCACCAAAACAAACACACCTAGCACTCTTATCTACAATTGAACCAAATTGTTTTGAAGAAGCCAACAAGGATGAATCTTGGAATAAGGCCATGGGTGAAGAATTGGATCAAATAGAGAAAAATGACACTTGGGAACTGGTTCCAAGACCAAATAATAAGAATCTGATTGACACAAAGTGGGTCTTCAGGAATTAATTGAATGAATATGGATAGGTTACAAGAAACAAAGCTAGATTGGTATGTAAAGGATATGCACAGGTTGAAGGAATCGACTTTGAAGAGACATTTTCCCCAGTTGTAAGAATGGAAGCAATCCATTTTATTTTATCTTATGCATGCTCCAAAAATATCAAAATGTATCAAATGGACGTAAAATCATCTTATTTGAATGGGGAACTTGAAGAAGAAGTCTACATTGAACAACCAGAATGATTTCAGTTGTGAGAAAACGTATATTATGTACATGTAAATTAAAGAAGGCCTTGTATGGTCTAAAACAGGCTCCTAGAGTATGGTACTCTAGACTGGATAAGTATCTGCAGCAGGTAGGGTTCAGAAAAGGAAGTGCAGACAACAACCTCTACATCAAGGTAAGTTAAGGTAATATTTTATTAATTGAAGTTTATGTTGATGATATTATTTTTGGTAGTGATGATGACAAGTTAAGCCAGAAATTTACAAAATATATGCAGAATGAATTTGAAATGTCGATACTTGGAGAACTATCCTTCTTTCTGGGACTTCAGATACACAAAAGAAACCAACGATATTTTATTTATCAAACCAAATACATCAGAGAAATGCTAGAAAGGTTCAGTATGCAAGATTGCAAGCCAGTTGCAAGTTGAGCAAAGATGATGATTCGAAGTCTACATATCAGAGGCAATACAAGTCAATGATTGACAACCTACTCTATGTGAAAACATCCAGACCAGATGTAATGTAGGCAGTTGGACAGGTGCCACGATTTCAAGCAACACCAAAGGAATCAGATGTATTAGCAGTGAAGAGGATTTTCAGATATCTCAAAGGAACAAAAGAGTTTGGATTATGGTATCCAAAAGGAAAGGATCTATCACTTATTGTCTACACAAATGTAGATTGGGTAGGTTTTATTGATGACCGACGAAGAACCAATGGAGAAACATTATACTTGGCTGAGTGTTTAGTATCATGGCTACAAGAAAAATTCATTAGTATCTTTATCTATAGCCGAGACAGAGTACATTGCAGCAACATCATGTTGTACACAGGTTCTTTGGATGAAACAAACTCTGACAGATATACAGGTTGAGTATGATGAGCCCATTCCAATCTATTGTGATAATACAAGTGCCATCAGTATATCAAAGAATCTGGTGATGCACTCCAAGACGAAACACATTCCAATCAAGTATCACTTTTTACGGGAATAGGTTGAAAAATAGAACATCAGAGTTGAGTATGTGGGCACAAAAGAACAAGTGGACTACATATTTACAAAACCACTTCCACGGGAAGCCTTTGAGTATATTCGCCAGAGACTCAGAGTTAGTTCTATTCCAAAATGAATTATTTTGAATGCTTATCTTATATGTCTTAGATGTACATGAGGAAGAACCATAAGAAGACAGTTCAGTCAGGGGGAGCATCCTCGGATGGAAAGATACCTTTGTCATTGATGAAAAAGGGGGAGAGATTTATTAGATGCAGAGGAAAGAGGCATGGTTCTAGGGGGAGCATATTTATCAGATGCAGAGGACAGAGGCATGGTTCCAGGGGGAGCATGAGTGATATGATTTCAGTATTGCATCAGAGTGTTTCCATCAATGCCAAAGGGGGATATTGTTGATTAAGGTTGGTTGTCATTGATGTCAACCCTTGAAGAAAGCCCCGTAGCACAAAGGTTGGGTAATGGACCCAAGATTGTTTTATGTAAGTATGACTCATTATTTTCTTGTCATGGTTGATAATAAGTAGAAATAGATGAACTCCAAAGTGGCCCCCTTATGGTGAAATCCCTCACGGGAAGACACTTTGTGGATTGAGTTATCCTAGAAGTATGGTTAGAGAACCAATGATTATTTGTGGAATAATGAGATGAAGGTTAGTAAATTTTTCATTGAAACTATCCTATATGGATAGTTGTTGGCATTCCATTTCTGGTGGTATGTGGAATGTCACATAACTCCTCACGGTTAGAGAGTTATGACCATGAGAAATTGGAGAACTCGGGTTTGGGTAATGGACCCAAGTTTGTTTGATGGATAATGGTATGATTTTTGATATATTTGAATTTAATACTATTCCATATGGATTTTACATATCATTCCATTTCTTTCGGTATGTGGAATTTCACATAACTCCTCATGATTTGAGAGTTATGGCCTTACGAAGTTGGAGGACCCTCTTATGTCATCTAGAAGCCCCAAAAGGTCAAAGTAACCAAAGTGGTTTAAGAGATTTTAAAAGGTAAATAATAAATTGAATTGATGAGTTTACTATAATTCAAAGTGAATACAAAATAAATTATTTAAATAATAAATTTAATGGAGAAATTACAAGTGGGTTAACCCTAAAATAAGGAAAGTGGGCAAAGTGACCTAGAAGATGTTTTTAAGGAAGCTACACGGAGAGTATAAATAAGAGGCAAAGCTCTCTCTTTTTAGAAACACTTGAGAATATTGAATACCTACAGATTTCTAAGGTAACCAAAGGATATATAAGCCAAATTTCTGAGGGAAGGTGAAGAAAAAAAGGTCGGAATTCAAGGAAGGATAAATTCTTTTGATGATGCTTTCTAAGGTATGTTATTTACAGGTCATCTCACCATTTTCAAAATGAATTTTTTATAGAATGATTCAAACCATGAAATTTATATTCTAGTGAGGAAACATATCCAAGTATCTATGGTAAAAAATTCATCTTATGAGTCGTTGCATTTTTGGATGTACACTACATGGAAAATAGAGTTTGTTGCTAGTCCTGAAACTAGTAAAAAACAAGTGTTTCGGGTAAAAACGTCATAACTTATTCATAAAAGATATAAATTAAGTAATACCAAATGTGTTGGTTAGAGTATAGTCTATAGTATGCTATGTAACAGTTTCATATCAATTCAACAAATATTCCATGTGGGGCACACTCTACAAGGTCACTCTCTAGAATAAGCCAGAATTTTGCAGGGTATGCCATTTTTTCTATAACTACTTTTATGAGAGGTTAAAAGTAGTGAAACCCAGAGAAATTGCATAAAAAAAACTGAAGAACATTGTGTATCGGTTTCATATCTTTATTCATTACAGGTACAAATTTATGATTATTTCAAGTTAGGGTTGTTGACTAATCCAAAACTAGTCATGTGAGACTAAAGAAAAGTTTGATGTAAATGATAGTCTCTTGTTGTTTAAAGTTAAGGAAGGTTTGAAGGTATGTGATCATATAAAAAAGGTCTATTACAGATTCATAAATCATATTTGGATGATGAAATTGATGAGGGATTTTGGTTGAGGTACAAGTTGGGTACATGGTTGAGACAAGTAGTTGATGAGTTGGCACATACATGAGGTGTATAGTTGATGATGTTGGTACATATTGATGAGGCATAGTTGATGAGTAGTTGAAACATGATTGGTAAATACTTGGAACATGGTTGGTTTCACTTTTTTATGGTACAGGTTTATTACAGATTGTTTGGTACAGTTTGGTGCATGGTTGATGCACTTGTTTATGGTACAAGTTGATGACAGATTGTTTGGTATAGGTTGGTGCATGGTTGATGCACTTGTTTATGGTACAGGTTGATTACAGGTTGAGGTACAGGTTGATGCATGGTTGATGCATGGTTCAGGTTTATTGGTACAGGTTTACAACGGTATATCTCACAGTGATAGTGTGACAGCGGTTCCATCAGTCTACTTCTACTTCAAGGAGGTTGGATAAGGCAAGGATAGGTGGTTGTAGCCACCTTCCAGTTGTAGTCAGAGAACATAGGAGGTTGTAGCCTCCTTCTGGTTGTAGCCAGAGAATTGGGGAGTTGGAGCTTCCCTCAGGTTGTTGCCTGAGAAACTAGGGGGTTGGAGCCTCCTTCCAGTTGCAGCTGGAAAATAAAGGAAGTTGGTGCTTCCAACGAATGTAATTCTTCAAGACATATAAGAAAAAACATTTTGTGGTTTTCTCCCGATTTGGGTTTCCACGTAAAACACTGGTGTATTATTTATGTATGTGATGGTTCATTTCATATTGCTCATTATTGGATAATAATTCTACATTGATATAACACTTGGATTATTTGAAGAAAAAGGATTATAATTATGCTATTACCGATTCACCCCCCCTATTAGTAATACAACATGAATGAATAGTCATATATGGAAATAAGGAATAATCTGTGAAATCCAAGTCGACCATCCGATTTTTCTCGACCTTCCCATGGGGATCACCCTTCACAATAACACAAGGATCAACAAATTCCTTTAGAATATCAGTTTTGGGAAGGGATCCCTGACCAACAGTGCATACCATTGTAACAAAATGACATTGGTAGACAAATTGAACTGGTGGACATTGGTGGGGGCTCATAGAGTTCTCAAGGAGATCTAGGACTGAAGATACAAAGAACTTGATTAAAAAATGATACCAGTGAGAAGTCGATCAAAGGAGAGTTTATAGGCAACATCGAGGGATGGAGACATCATTAACAACCATTAAGAGAGACAACATGGCATCCATTTTGGCATTAACATTGAACATGACGAGTAGATACATAAAAATATACGAGGCAATTTGGGTAGTTGAGAGATGAAGCGGAAACACGACATAGGGATAGTGGGGTGAACGAGAAAGTAATGGTCTCACCAACGATCACCCAAAAAATTATTGACGATTGTGAGGACGTAAATGACTATGAATAGTAATGACGGGATAGCAAGCGGAAAGGTATAAATGACATTTAACTAAGCCAATGACATCGATAGGAGTGAGTTTTGGGCTTAGAGCATACGAGATACGAAGGTATTTTATTTAGACCTCCTTGACCAAAAATTTGATATACGGGATGGATAAATTGATAGGTAATACTAGACATTGGGACAAGTGATAGTCGGAAACGTCACCCACCTTTATTAACAAAAATGGAAAACAACAACTGATAAAAATTCATACCTATTGTATGCACTCCTACGTACAAGAGCATTGTGTAATTTCATTTACCGAGCAGAAATCTAGGGATTCATGCATGCTACATTCACCCATCCTAGATGAAGAATATTATCTAGTTGCGCAAGTCTAATAGCACCAGATTCATGGATTTACGCAACTATAAAAGGTCCCATCCAATTCATCTGTAGCTTCCTCGGATGTTTCTGATACTTATTTTCATATAACAAAACTTGGTCACCTTGCTCAAATTAATTATGCTTGATATGTTAGCCGTTCCAAGCCTTTTGTCGATCCTTTTCCACCATCTGATGAAAATCAACTAAAAATATAGCTTCTTCAAGTTCCATTAATTTCACAGTTCATGTTGTTGTGTCTATAGATAAATCCCGAACAAATTTTTCTTTATCACGGTGAGTCAAGTAATTGATTGCAGTAATAATGTATCTTGTCTTAGAATACCTCACAGGGGGGTTTATCGGACCGATGAAATCAACAACCCACTTTTCAAAGGTTGTAGTGCTTGAATGGGGTGTAAGGGTAACTCATCATGGTGGGACATCTTGTTGACTTGCTGACATACATCACATGCCCTGGCATATTATTTGGCATCCTTGAACATCATCGGCCATTATAATCTTGCTTGTAATAGCTTTCGCACAGTTTCCTTTCAGCCGACGTGTCCTTTCACAACTCCACTATGAAACTCCCATAGAATACCTAATATCTCATGGTCAAGAACACAGTGTCTTAGGATGTTATCCAATCCTAATTTGTACAAGTGGTCTGGAATTAGTTGATAGTCTATTTCTCAAACCACTATGTGTCACTTTTGAGTTGTGGAATAACCTTCAGGGCAATGCAGACAAGTAATCAAGAACATCTTCTACTTTGAAAAAATATGCATCTGGGAGCCAATCATCTACAACATGACCACTCTCTCCTGACTCTAGTCTAGAAAAATGATCTGAAAATGAGAAATCGTGACAGAACGGGCGTTGCAGTACTTCCCAGCAAGTAGTTTGTCTTATGGTCTCTTTGTGCACATACAAAGCACTTGGAATTCATCCCAACGAATGAATAAAATGATGTACCTAAAATTGAGAAGGAATATGTGCATATTTTCATACCTTAATACAATGTTCAACATGCTCATGTGGATCTGATGACCAATCATACAATTCTAGAGTTAGGCATTGATGCTTCAACTCGTGGTCCTTACGCGACTAGATGATTTATGATGTAAGGATAAATCAATATTGAAGAGTGAATTTTATCTCATCCCAAGAAGTCAAAGATTCCTTATGTGTCGCCCACCACCTAGATAGAGACGATTTTAATGGAATATCAAGTACTGCTATTCTCTTTTCTGGTTCAACTTTTTCTTCTAGATGAACTAGAAAGTTGTGTAAATATGAAGTTCCATCATAAACAAGTTATTCTCAAACCTTTGTTCCAATCCACCCGGTGGCTCTGATAGTTTCGCAATAGATTGAAAAGTTTTCATACTGTAACATCCCGCTCTGGCGCGCTTACCAAACTTATTCTTTGAGGACACTTGCTCGCAAGTGATCTGGATTTTTATGATGATAAAACTGTTTCCTTCATTATGATGCGTTAAGTTATATGACAAGATGTTTTTACTACTTTGGTGTAGACAGGTGCTGCTGACTCAGTTTCATTGAGTGTGCAGGGTTTCGGACCTTGAGGATGCAGAGACATCGGTGGAACTCCCTTGGACTCCGGATTGAGTCAGGGAGTGGGTTATTTGAGTTGTTTCATTTACAGTGATATTGTTTTGTTTTGATGATATGCTATTGATTTTATGATATGTTGTTGACATGATCTGACATGATGGTTGATGATGCAGGCTGATGATAGCTTGCCGACCAGACTCACATATGGAGTAAAGGGGCCACACACGAGTTCC
>ML802674.1:27190-94413 GCA_009831015.1 Picea engelmannii | reverse complement strand
TTTAATTTTTAAAAAGAAATTAATTTTTGGAGAACCCTAGGGATGAGTGACACTTGGACGACGGAGATTGTTTAGAGGTTTGTCATTAAAAATTAATTAATTAAGGATTAGGAAAGTAGGTGGGTCTCAATTTTTCTATAAAATAAAGGGAAAGGAAGGAAGATGGGGGATGAACGGTTAGCATAACGTTACGCTGCCGAATTGTGGCTTGACGGATTTCTTGTGAGGAGTTGGGTTTATCTCAGCTGTGTTGGAGTGGTAGCTCAGCCGTGGAGGCGAGCTGAGAAGCTAGTCATATCTCTGGTTCTTGTGTGACCCCTTTGTGGCTCGGGGGGCTAAGGGGGAAGCAGAGTACCCCTAGCGTTTGGTTGGGAGGTACCGGTGAGCCTTCTACGGTCGGCGAGCGGGACACGGCATGGAGCGCGGGACGCGGCACGGAGTGCGGGACGTCTTCGAAAGTGGGCGTAAGGCAACGGTATGATTTTAATTGGTGAAGTAGAAGGCATTTTTATTTTCGGCAAATTTAATGTTATTGATGTTGATATTGTGAGATTGTTCTGGCATTTTTATATTCGGTAAATTTCGTTCAGCCATGTTATTGTGAGTTTGTTCTGGCAAGTTTCGGAAAATTTAATGTTATTGATGCTGCTATTGTGAGATTGTTCTGGCCTTTTATTTTCAACAAATTTCGTTTCAGCAAGGTTATTGTGAGTTTGTTCTGGCAATGTTGAAATTGTTACCGCCGCTTTTGGCCATGAGAAGAATGTATTTTGTTGGGCGTTTTTGGGTATGCATTGTAGATATGGGGTTTTAATATGGGCTTGAATGCGTTGATCTGCGTTTTAATGTTGATGGTCTGCGTTACTCCTCCAGATCGGAAATCATTATAATTCGTTTTTCAATTGTTGTAATTCGTTTTGCAACTGTTATATTTCGTTTTGCAACTGTTATATTCGTTTTTGCACTGTTGTTGGGCGTTGTTGCCACTGCCATCTTGGGCATTTGGACCCGAGGGTTTAAATGTTAAATGACATACGTATCTCCTCCAGTTTTGGCTTTTTACCTTGCGTTCTTGGGGTCTGCGTTTTTCCTTCAAAATAGGCAATCCATTTTTATCTCTGGCATTGTTTATCTTCTGGCAAATAGTTTCGCCTGGCAATTCCTTTTTTTTTGCTGGCAAATCGTTTTATCCCTTGGCAATCGTTAGCCTGGCATTTTGTTTATTCCTTGGCAATGTTTTAACCTGGCCCTTCGTTTTTCTTCTTCCTGGCAATTCGTGGTGCCTTCTGGCAGTTCGTTAAACCCCTAGCAATGCATTTTTAATGGGCTTTAAGTGAACTGCGATATAATGGCGTCCTCTGTGTGTGTGGCCTGTGATTAATTGGTCTGCGTATTACTTTCTCTACGTTGTCGGTCGGGGGGGGCATTCTGGTATTACAGTGCGTGTTTAATGCTTACAGTGTGCGTTTTTAATATGTTACAGCGTGTGTTAATGCATTACAGTTACGGAAGGGATAATATCGTTTAACATTATGTTTCCAATGCTATCGATTAATATCAGGGTTTAATTTTGTTGTTTCAATGTTTCGGTTGATACTGTCAGTTACTGTTACGGTTAGATTTCGTTTTAATATCGGGTTTACATAATCATTTTGATATTATGGCTGAACCTCTCCATTCCATAGTATGGTCTTATTATGCATATTTTAAATTCTGGTTGTAATAATGTTGTTCCATATAAATAGGGTTCTACTATCATTGATTTCTTGGTCTTAATAGGCTAATTATAATTCCGGTGCTTTTGGGGCGGTTAATTTAAACCTGTGGTTCAATGGTCTTTATAACATGGTTATAATATCCTCGTTGTAATAGGACTAGGATATCATAACTGGCCCTTTTTAAAATTTTGTCATTAAAACAATTATCGCCAATTTACTTTTTGCTATTTTAAATTTGATACTCTTAAAGATCGTCTTTTGAATGCTGTCATTTTAATTACTGATAGAGATATATATAGTGTCCATATAATTTGAGGTTATGTCGTTACCTTGAATAGGATGATGTTCCTACATATGATGTTATTTAATGTTATCATTGAATATTGTTATTTTTAGTTATCGATCCTTTTTAATAATGTTATTTTAATTATGGTGCTTTTAAAATGGGTCATTTTAATTATTGTCCCTTTAAACTTTATTATTTTATAGGTTGCCACATTCAATTATGATGTATATTGTTAATCTCAATTGGACGTGACCTATAATATGATGATAATTTTATTTGTGATGTTATTTCTTGTATATCGATTTTTAGTTATTTTCATCTTTAAACATTGTCTTTATATATGGATAATCGTCCCTTTCAATGTTGACCTTTTACTTATTGTCATATGAAATTGTGATTCTATATATTGCCCATTTTAACTATGAAGTTATATTGTTAGTTCGAGTAGGTGTTACCTATAATATGATGCTAATTTTACTGTTGTAGGAGAAGGAAGAATGTTATGGCATACATTGTCCTGGAACAATTGTTTATAAATTTCGTATTTGCATTAGAAAGTTGAAATATGAAGTTGTATTGTTCTTACCTTATAAACAAGATTGCAAGATTGGAGTTGAATGTATGGCCTCTATTTATTTCAGTGTTATTGAAATTTAGAAATGAAATGATATGGTTAACTTATTGTGGCATTAGTGTAATCTCTTGATATTGATAAGACACACATGGTGGAACGTCCTGGATTTTTGTACAATCATTTACTCAGAGTTAGTAATTGGGGGTTGTTGAGTCATTGATTAATGTTGAACTTGGGATTCATTGTCGGAGTTCTTCTGTCACACGCCTTCCGTAAGGGGCGTAACCGTTCTTCCTGTTTATGTCGTACTTGATTGCAACCAGTTAGCCGCGTAGTCTGCTTATGTCGGGCGGGGTACAGACCCCTCCTTGTAGCCTTAGTGTTTATGTCGGTGTGTGTGATTTTTTTGTGACTGTACTGTACTTAACACCCGGTGTCATTTCCTGCTTACAACTGCTAGTTGTACGCCTTAAGTCTAGGGGTGTCTATTGCTTGTTATCACTGTGATATGTTGGGATTGTTTTGTTGTGTTCGTCTTGTTGCGTCTTGTGCTAGGTCGGGTTACTAGTTTCTACCTGAGCAGTCGGCCAGGAGTCGGTCTAATCTTCTTTCGAGAAGACATAAGACTAAATGCCTTGCTTTCCTGTGCAGAGATAGTAACCCTAACACCTTGGACTCTTCCCTCTGTGTTCTTACTGTGTGCCCCCAGAATGTCTTATTGTGGTGTTGTGTGCCTTGTGCCTATGGTCGTATTGTTGCAGTTACTCGTTGTGTGCCTTCAGTTTTGCCTTGTCATGGTTGCGTCTTCTCAGTTGTCCAGGGCGTCGCACAGTTAGGTGTGTTGTTACTTCTACACGCGCGCACACACTTAAAAAAAAAAAAAAAAAAATTGCACCTGTTACTAGAATGGTTGTCGTAACGAGGTGGTTCGTTACACATACCTTCCTTATTTCCAATTCTCAAAAGTTGCTTCTGAATATTCACTTGCAAACTGAATACTTTGCCAACTTACTGACCCATCTGCAATAGGGTTAATACAGTTTTCTTGTTTTCCAGAAGTCAAAGAGTAGATTTGATCTAGGAAATTTTGTTCCATGTTTTCTTTAGCTAGATCAATATATCGAGGACCTTGGTATGGGTATAGAGGTTGGGTTACATTCATAACATCCACTTCAAATATCATGATTTTCTTTTTGAGATCTCTAACACTGTAATTCTCATATGCTCGGTCAATACCCAATAGAGTTGTGTACGGATCCTTATCCCCCAGTATTTTTATGAATTCGAAGTCTTTTATTGTTTTAATTCCATTTAAGTCCACTTCAACATTTTTCATCCTCCCAACAGGGTAGATATAATATTGATTGGCCATCGACAACTAAATAGGTGAATACATGAGTTTAGGCTTGCCCATGGCTTCCCAAGTTTTTTTTGATAGTATATTGACACCAGAACCCAAGTCTAACATAACTTCACTAATCTCATAGTCATTGATGTGGGTATGTAATCTAAATTCTCTTCCAGATATATACTTCCTCCTTTGTACTCTACCTGTATTTCTCTCCGAGAGATTCGCAACAATCGACTCCTCTGGGTTCCCTTCAACCTCTAAATTCCCCTTAAGCATGCTTTGCAACTTATTAGTGAGTTGTTCATCATACAAAATATCGAAAAATAATTGGAACCATAAATCAATAGTCTTTTGTGATCTCAATTGAAGTTCCTTTGGTTCCAATAAATTTTCCATGTCTCTTGGTTGAATCTCAACACTTGGTTCTACGAATGTCGATATGGCAGGTTTATACATCTGTTGAAACATTTCTACCAAGTTTTGGAAGAACTCCTTCTGCCTTATGGGATCATACTTAGTATCCACCGGTACCTCCTTTTGAATATTACTTTGATTAGGGTTGTCAACATCAGCACCGGTCCTTGTTCCTCCTCTTGTAATAATGTTAATATTGGGATCCTTTCCTTCAACGATAGATATAGGTTTAGAATTTCTTAAGTTGGCACCTCATTTCCTTGTGTGATATTTCCATTTCACAATCAACTCAGGGAAATCCTCAGTGGCATGGGTGTTATTTCTACAGTGTGCACACCAAGGTCTTCTTGGAAGAGGATAGTCTTTCATGAGGTGTCCTTGTTCATCACAATTGTAACACTGAACTAGTCCTCTGCTGCCAAATCATTCACCTCATAATCCTCCACTGTCTTTGTGACCTCCTCCAAACCCTTGAGGAGCTTCCTTGACCCTAAACATCGACCGATCCAACTTGTCCACAAGAGCATCTAGAGCACAACACAACTTGGTAGAGTGAGTAGGTGACCCATAGAATTCATAGTATACAGTATTCATAACAGAGGAATACTCTTGTAGGATTGTACAATACCTAGGGGAGTGGCAAAGACTCCTGCATATTTCATAGTATTTGTTATTAGGCCCCCCTTGATGATTTGGGAATGTGTGGTACTGCATAGGGACATGAAATTTCATTATAGAGGTAACTTGTGTGACCGTCCTGTTGGAGAAGGAGTCATTGAGTGTGGAGGGTGTCCTATGCCCCTTAGTATGGGACATTTCGTCACTATATGACCCTCAATGTAGCATCCAGTACACCATACCTGTGGTCGACCTACTCTTGGGAGGATCAATTCTTGACTCTTTTCAGTTAACATGGAAATATGGCCTTGCAATTGTGCAATATTAGTGTCTTCATTCTGTCTCATAACCCACAAGATTATGGGATAACCATTCATTTCATCAATTTTCATTGTTTTTTCTAAGGATTTCCCCATTGTATCTATCCTTTGTTGGGTTAATGGTGTCTAGGTCATTTACAATAGCCCATGTATAAACCATTCTTGTTGGTGGTCTTCAGGGATAGGGTTTTCCAGTTTCCCTATCGCATCCTTAAATATTTGGTTATACTCCTAGACAAACTCACCATCTCTCTATTTGATCTCCCGCAACTCAGAGAGAGCCTGTTTCTTTGAATGTGGTAAGCAAAATTATGCTATGAACCTATGTTTGACACGAGCAAGAGTGAAACCCTGTCCTTGAGGATTCCTTGGTTCAATAGATTAAATATACCATTTTAAAGCTCGACCTCGCAAGGTGGTCTGAAACTCGACCAGTTTGCTGGCATCTAGAGTTCCACGAAATCTCCATATGTCTTCACAAAGAAACCAATGTTGTTCAACATTCTCATCCCCTTTACCCCAAAACTATGGGTATCGGGTGAGGATGCCTGCATGTTGAATTTCCATCAAAGAGATTGGAGATCCTATCAAAATGAACCCTAAGGGTACTAGTTGTGATATGACTAAATAAATTTCCCCACTTCCTGTATTGCTACTTGAACTTGCTAGATTATAGGGATTATAAATGACAGAATCTACTAAAGAATTTAGTATAGAGTTTACAGAATTTGTGAATAGCGCTGAGAGACCATGTGATTCAAGGTTATTTCATTTTCCTTTGAAATGGGATTATTTAACCTGGTGGGTCGCATGATTATGTAGTACTGTATCAATTTCATGATGTGATTCAACATCTTGTGGCGTCAACCGATCTGATTCTCCCACAAATTCTTCAGGGATTCTGGTTGATTACTTCTCTCCAGGTGTGGTGCCTATCCTCATTCTTTCATTTGAATTTCCTTCCTCTTGTCTTCTTCCTCTAGATATTTCACCTGTCTCTCTAAATATCTCCTGCAACCATTGGCTGACCATCCTTCCATGTATCTGCAACTCTCATATTTTCTCTAACTCTCTTCTATAACTACCCTCTAAGTTGATATCCTTTCACGAATGATCAGACCTCATCAACAACTTTTTCATCTATTTTCGCCACCTCTTTTCAATCACAACAACCCTCCTCTGAGCTCATTCATCTCTGGCACTCTTCGCCCAAAAACTGCCCATACTTCAAGAACATTCAGAACCTATCCCATGAAACCTCACCTAGATCACATGCCCTTCATGCACAAGGGTTTGCGTTGCCATCTCAATTGGAACAAGTAATATCCCCTCTTCTGCAAGAACACTTTTAATCCAGAGGGGGATTTCTCACAACAGTCTTCCTCAGGATCCTTCCTTGAATATGGCTTCTGCTTTTGAAAAATTCTGGTGGTTCTCTACAAAAAAATCAATAATATATCATTCCAAGGTGGTTTGTACCAAAAACTATACATCTCTAGAAATCAGATGATCTAGTTGGTGAAGAGCTCCAAAGTGCTCAAGAGTCCAATTATAGCTCCTCTTGACTCGATCTTTGAATTCTTGTGCTTCTTGCAGTTGTCCAAGCCATTGAAACACCTCTTCTAGGAATAAAATCTAGAATATCTTGTATTGGTCATTCGCAGGTTCTGAATAAAATATATCACTCTTTACAACCCTTAATGTTTTTTTGTCGTAACTCAAATTCTTGCAGTATAAACTCATCACAGCTTCTTTCCCGCCAATTATCAATGTCATACTTAAATATGTGATGTTGCATCCTCTAAAAATTCACGGTAAAGGCAGGTCCTGGAAAAAAAAAACATTTGTTGGCGCAAAATTGGAGATCGGGGTTCTCAAAGGTTACCAACAAAGATATAATAGTTGTAGTCTAACAACGCTATCATATTCAACCTTCCGCAAGGGAAGGAGGTCTCACCCAAAGTGCATCTAAGACTTTGTGAGGTGAAGTGAAATAAAGAGGATGTGTCATCAAGACCAGTGAAACATAATGCAAATTCATGTTTTAACATATAAACAATTATATCACCAAGAGTCTAAAATATCATAAGCATCAGATTAACTAGGTTGTGTAGCATACAGACAAGTCCATACATCTGAATTAATGGTTAAATACCAAATAAACAGTATAGAACTAATTTTGCAATGAAGAAACTACAGAGTCATACACATCATAACCAAAAATTTTGGGCCCAAACGATATCTTATATTATCAATATCTCAGAATTCATGATCCCACAAGTATATCCTTATATCATATCTTATACATTATTCTCCATGTTCCCATACCCTCTAAAAAATCTATCACTATTGTGTAATAACAATTGCTTATCCCAAAAGAAACAATAACAACAATGGTGATAGCTTGATAACAGAGGGAACCAACAATAATACTAGCAAAAATAGTCTAACAATGCACAATATGAAAAACAACCAACCAACCCTTTCCCATTACATATTCCCATATTTATATTTTTCCTTTGAACACTTCTTGACTTCTTGATTTTATTGTTATCTTTTCTTGAATGTTTCTTTTCATGCACTCAAAGATTCTGGCTCTTTCCACTTGCTCATCCAACTGGCGTAAGATCTATTTTCGTCAATGGTACTCTTGCAATTAGCTTTTTCACTTATCCTAGTTGTTTTCCAATGCTTCTAATCTTTCACTGGACTGTTTCTTTCCCAAAAAAAATTAGCATTCCAACAAAATAAGATTTTCTTCAAAAACGGAGGGCCCAATAGGCATATGCTCCCCAAGGACATGTAAAAGTCATTTTTTCTTGATCTTTTGGAGCAATTTGTATCTGAATATAGCCATTAAATCCATCGAGGAAAGAAAAATGTTACTTTTCTACTAATGTATCCAGGACATGATTTATGAAAGGTAAAGGAAAATTTCATTTTAAGGTGGCCTTATTTAATTCTCAATAATCAACACACACTTTCCACTTTATATTATTTTTGTAAACAATCACCAAGGGTGAAAGCCATTGGTTGTCTTATATGGTATAAATAAAATATACATCCAATAATTTATAGAGTTCCCCTTTAACTATATGCTTTAGAACATGGTGCATTCTTCTCCAGGGATTCCTAACATTTTTAACGTTTTCTTATGTATAGATATGATGAGTGTGTGTATCTGAATGGATATGTAACGTCCCCGACATTACGACAACATGCGACGCATAACAAGTGCTATTTTTTTTTCTTTTCTTTTTAAAAACAATAAGGTAGCAACAACAACAGTCAATCCACACAAATCGATGAAAAACACAACACACACAATTCAGGAAACAAAAAACATAACAACCTAGCATCCTAGCACATCATCCAACTAGAAGCAACATACAAAAATCAAACAGACCAAAATAAAATGACTACCTGCCCATCCTACCCTGCAAGGTTAGGACCTCCAGGACATATAAGCAATGCTCAAGCCCATGTTGTCATTGATTTTGACCATTTAAGGTCTCAAGGATGGTGACTATTCTGAGGAACAAGGAGGTGTCTACATCCCTCCCGAAACAAGAAATACAACGCCTACAAGATAAAAGACAATCCTCAATCAAAAAAACACAACAACACCAACCAACACATGTAACAAGAACCTTCAATGCAAGCAAGAATTAGCAATCAAAGAATCAACAATGCATGACGCACAAGTAAATAACATTAGCTGAACATTAGTGGCCTTTCATCGCGCACCACCAGATAATCTAATATTAGACAATACTTTCATTAACCAAATTTATGAGCACGCAAAAGATATCTGCCTTACACCATCTATCCATCAATAACCAACTTGAGGCGCAATTCTCTTTACCATAGGATTTTTCCACCTATTAACTTGTAACCACATTGGTAAGATAAAAGTATGATGGAATTATTCCTTCTTAAACATTAATGGAGTCACTAAGCAAGATAGAGTGACACCTCAATTTAATGGTAAACATCATTAACTTCCATTTACACAATTTAATGAATTAAATATTTAAATTAAAAGGGATCCATTCATAGGTAAAAGGCTTGGGATAACCATTTCCTAAAATAGGTTTCACTAAGGATCAATCATCCTTAAAGAGGAAAAACTATTCATCATTCAACATGTATTTAAGAATCGATATTTACTATCTTGCATCCACTTTTAAATTGGTATTATTTTACTTATAAATTTTGTAAATTATAATCTGGATGAAAATAAAACACAATCATCGTATGCATAGTCCATTAGGAGAACATCCTGTAAAGGATTCTTTTTTAGAAATCTTTGAAAGCCTCATAATTGGTCTCTTCACTAGACATACATTCTAAACATATATTTCCTTATGGACACAATCGTTGTTAAAACTACTCAAAAATACAAATCTCAAGATATCACATAACTCGTATGTATAATGTACATAAATTTCATATCAGGTACATAACCTAAGTATCATAACCATTTCAAAATTGGTATAAAAACATTACAAAAATGTGTATGACAATTCCTTCCCATATAAGTTGAAAAAATTTAAACTATTGAAATAACATGAATAGAAAGGAAGTGAACATTCTATGTTGAATCCAAATACCTGAAAATAGATTTAGTCTGTCTAATCATGAACCATCAAGAAGAAACAACACTCCTATGGATTCTATGCAAAGCCACTTTTCAATCAAAGACTGTAAAAATTACTTAACATAATAATACAACATAATCACATCTAACCATTTAATTTAAATCTCCATAATACGCATGGTCATCTACAACATTGTTGACAAGTGTATGCTCCAATAGTAAATGGGAAAAAAGGTTGTATCAATGTATCTTGAATTACTCATGTTCATAGGTAAAAAGGGTTGTGTTCTAAGCATCAATGTAGACTCTAGAATTAAGGTTTAATGGCAGTAATATCAAATGTCAAAATCAGTCCCACGCCATACCCAAACTAAATCTTTTCACCTCCTCTAGTTCACACACACACACACACACCAGTTATTTTTAAACGTAAAGGGGAGGCCACTTTTTTACTTCATTTTTGGCTGCCACGAATTGGGTATGTAAGTGGGAACACATAGTTCCAGGAGGATCGCCCGGGGATTCACCTCGCTAGCATTCACCACCATGGATGTGCCAACAAAATCGTTGAGGAAGACAAGGAAAAACAAAAAGGGGTCCCGACGAATTTGTTGAGGGAAGATCCACTGGGGATGGAGTAAATTACCCAAATTTAATGATGGGAATAACAACAAAATTGCAGAGTAAAACACAATAATCGCAGAGCAATGAAGAGGAATTTTCACTATACAAGCAATGGATTTGGTGGGAAAATTAAAAACGAATTTCAGAGAGTAAAAACAACATTAATCACAGAGCAATGAAGAGGTATTTTTGCTGTACAAGCGATAGATTTTCTTGGCAAATTTAAAATGAATTGCAAAGAGTAAATCAAAATAATCGCAGAGGATAAGGAGGGAATAAATGCCCATGAGAGAATTCCTTGCTGGGAAGAGAATGATCGTACACTTATTATCCATGCACATGAAAGAAAGGCTTTTGAATCTAAATCTTTAACAATGGAGTGAAAGACAGTCGATTCGGCTCCTGGCCGACTTCTCAAGCACAAAGTAATAACTTAAAAAGATAAAGGAATAAAAGACAAAAGCACAATTTTATTTGGGTTAGAAACAACAACAAAAAAAATGCAAAGAAGAATATGCAATCGTAGAGGAAGACTTTTTTGGAGAGTAAGAAATCATGGTTAAGGATGAGAAGAACTTTTAAATTAGTTTTACATCAAAAGGCTGGCAGCGAAATTGTTTTTGGGGCAGAGATAAAAAATTTGTGTGAAGTTGCCATAAAAACTCAGATGTAACCACTAAATCAAAGTGTGGGTTTTTCCCAAGAGGAATTGAGTTAGATAAGAAAGGATCAATCCAATAAATTACAACCAAGGGTTTTCCATAGATAAAACGAGACAATAATGCAATGATGAAAGCATAAGGATGGGAAATGTTTTCATGGCGAAACGAATACAAAGATGGGATTACCGCAACAAGATGCTTGATTAAATCTCACTAAAAATATAAAGCCTTGAATAAATTTCCTAGCAATGCGTATGCAATAGAAATTAACTACAGTTAAATTGAAACTTCATGAGTACAATCTCAGTTTAGGATTACCATAACCGGATACGAAGAGTCCGATGTTGTTATTCCGTGCTTGTGATCCCTCTTGTCTCCTGCTTGTTGACTGTGAAGACCTCACCAGTACCTTCCAGCCAATGCTAAGGGTACTCTTCTCCCCCCTGAGCCCCCCGATCCACAAAGGGGCCACACACACAATACCAAATAATTCTAGCTCCCAACCCGCCTTGCAAGGTCGAGCTACCACTCGTTACCCGAGCTGGGTATCCCAACTCCCACAAAAGAAACTTAATCAAGATAAAATTAGGCAGCGTGGCGTTACGCAAACCAGATGTGATCCATAATCCTCCTCCTCCATCCTTTTTATAGAGTTTTCTTAGTCATTAGTTTCCCAAAACCCTCATTAGATTCCTTTTTCATTTAATTTATTTCGAAAAACCTCCCCCATATACATGTTGCCTGATCCCCTAGTTGCACCAGAAAATCAACTTATTAATTAATTAAATTTGTCTATTTCCCTCACCCACCTAAAAGAGTTCCTAAAAATGCTTCTCGGTGTCCCATTATTCCCTTACAATTCTTAAATGACTTACGTCTTATTTAATTCCTAGTTGAGTTCATAAATAGAAAGCTCCAAGGCTAGATTCCTTACTAAGTTAGACATTCCCTTTTTCCTTTAAGTTTCCCCTTTTCCTTAGGTTTCACCCTATTCTTTAAGTTTCCCTTTTTCTTAAAGTTTTCCTTTTTCTTAAAGTTTCCCCTTTTTTATAACTAAGTTCAGAATTAGCAGGTTTAGACAAAAACAACCAAATACCCATTTTATTAATTAAACCTTTATTAAAATTTCCACTTTAATTATTAATGCTTGAATTTTCTTTACCCCCTTCCTGTTATATGTCGAATTAGTTTTTTTTTTTGTTCTAAGGTTCTACTCAGACCTAGGTTTTCAATTCACTAGGCTTGGAGACAGTTCTTAAGGGGAAATTTTAGTTATTAATCTTTAATTATCACATCATTCATTATAAGGCCGACCAGGTCTTAAGGAGGCATAGTTTTCTAGGCACTAGGTTTATTAACTTACCAGTTAAAATCACGACCCCTTCCAGACGCACTACATGCTCCAAGGATGCAACTCGGCTCTTTCTATTTTCTTTGCACGACATGCCCTTCAAGACACACTACGTTCTCCAAGGGTGCCACTCGCCTCTTGACTGAATTTGGTAGACGTCAAACCCCTAGAGTCAATACTTTGTCAGGTGATATTGTGGGAGACCAAGGGCCTATAAGGAATAAGGATTGTTGGCACAGGGGCAGAACCAGGGTTCAGCTCTAAAAGCGCACCAACAAGCCCTAACTACTAGCCCTTTCAAGAACACTTGCAAATCAGATGCAGTCTCACCCGAAGTAGAAATAGGGGGTTGCAGGACACATGTGTCCACAACTAGAGTAAATGCAAGTGGAATTAAGGCAATCACACAAGGAGATTAGATTACTCTTTCCAAACATAAACCTACTTCACACAGTTATAGATCAGATCTAACATACTAATGCAATAACAGTATATCATAGAGAAAAAGGACACAACATCAATCAGACACAACAAAAAGATGTACATGGTTCACCCTCTCCCTAGGGATACATCCATAGAACTGTGCTTTATAATATATTAGGTGAAAACATACAATCCTATTTGTGCTCTTTCTCTCTTATCTCTTCCTCCCTTTGTTGGGCACCCAGCTGCAGGGTTGATCTTTTCACCTAGCTGAAGATCTTACAACACATAATTTCCTCTCCACCCAATACTCCTCTCTTAGTAATAACAAAAATCGCTCATCATAACATAATAGAACCCATATCAGGTCCTCTTGACCTTTATTTATACATTACAATAGCTCACCGATAGCCTTAGGCCAAAGCTTAGGTGTATAAAACCCTAGATACCAAAACCCTAGGTGTCTAAAACCCTAGGTCAACTTTACCCATGTGTTTAGGGCTTCGCCAACCTGTCTTTCCTTCCTTCCTGCGAGGTGCTCCAAAGCATCTACTGGTGGCTTTTTATGCTTATTGAGTTGTCCACGATTCATCTTTCTTGTTGATTTGTCTTCCTCAATCTCCTTGTCCAACGACTTGCTTTCTCTTACTTCACTCTGTATTTTATGCTCTTTTACTCACTTCGACCTAGTATGAGTCATTGTGTCTTCCATGCAGTTTGCATTTCATCCTCTCTTCTGTAATATTTGCTTACTTCCATTACGAAGGGCCAACAGGACCCCAACACTCACCTATGACTTGTCCCGAGGCACTCTGATCTGAACCTTATGTTTTTCTTCAACTGCAGTATGTGCAACACAGTCTGTACTTTCTGCTATGTTCCTCCCCACTGTGTGCAAGATGTATTTTCTATGTATGGTATCCAGTTTCAACTGCACCTGGTACCTAGACCATTCTCTTTCTATTTTTATCGAGAGCTGTGAGGCAGTTGGTTGTCATAGTACAATTTCAACCGACTCACATTCACCAATCCTTCCTTCCATTCTCCATTCAAAGTCTTCAACTGTGCAACGCCTCCTTCCATGACATAAGAAACCTCATATGGCCCCATCCAATGTGTTCTAAACTTCCCTAGATGCTTCATGAAATTGCTATCATATACCAATACCATATCTCCATGCTTAAATGCTTTTTTCTTGATATGCATGTCATGGTAGGCCTTTTCTCGTTCCTTTTGGACTTGTTGATGGAATCCTGCAATAAATTGATCTTCCTCTAGTTCAAGCAACTACATGAGCCTCTCTTGGACAACGCCAGTGTCATCCATATCTATAAAGGTTGTGATTCGTAAGCTAGGGACCAAGTATTCCATTGGGACAACTGCTTCTATACCATAAACCAACTTGAAGGGGGTTTTCATTGTCAACTTCTTACAAGTGGTTCTATAGGCCCATAATATTGTTGGTACTCTCAAATCCCAGTCATCCCTATTCACACTGGAAATCTTTGTTAGCATTGTCTCCAAGATCTTATTGAGTGATTCAACTATCCCATTCACTTGTGGATGGTAGGGTGTGCTCTTTTGATGGTCAACTTCAAATTCTTGAGTCAAGGCTTCAATAATCTTATTAATAAAATGTGTACCTTGATCTCTCCTGAGGATCTTTGGGCATCCAAACCTGGTTATGATATCATCAAATATGAAACGTGCAACTGTAGTTTCACTATAGTCCTTAACTTATCTTTCTTCTACCCATATGATCAAATACTTTGTCGCATTAATGATGTATCTGTCTCCTCTACGCTTCCTTGGTGGGTTTATAGGTCCCACAAAGTCAATGGCCCATTTCTCAAATTATTGCAAGGTTAGCTGGGGTGTTAATGGTATGTCATCTCTTCTGGATGGTTTCCCAACTCTTTGGCATACATTGCAGGATCTGTAGTAGTCTTTAACATATCTGTGTAAAGTAGTCCACTAGAGGCCAACTCTAAGAACCTTTTGCGTTGTTTCTTTTCCTGCGTAGTGTCCTCCTGCGATGCCTGCATGAGCTTCTGCTAAAATCATTGGTCTTTTTTCTTCCATGACACATCTCCTTAGGATCTCATCATGTCCCATATTATATAGTTGTCCATCTATAAGTGAAAAATATGTAGCACGCACTACCAACTATTTTTTCTGGGTGATTTTATATTCACTAGGTTTCATTCCTGTTGACAAGAACTAGACTATCTTGGTGAAGTCATCATCAACCTTTTTAATGGCTAGCAATTGTGCATCCGACAGTGTATCCTCTCCATGTTCCAACCTCGACAAGTGGTCAGGTCCCTTGTTCATTATCCCTGGCTTAACCATGATCTCAAAACCATATTCTTGAAATAGAATAAGCCATCTGCATATTCTTCCCCCCAACACTCGCTTGTTGACTAGGTATTTCAACGTAGAGTAACCAATGAACATTTTAAAGTTTCCTCCTAACAAGTAGTGATGAAACTTCTGCAGCGCATACACCATGACTAATCCTTCTCTCTCAGTGGTGGTGTAATTTATCTCAGTGTCGATAGCTTCCAGCTAGCTAAGGATAACGGGTGGTCAATATCTCATGCTTCTAATTGTGCTAACATTGCTCCAAATGAAATAAAATATGCATCAACATGCACATGAAATTCCTTTCTTCAATCTGGGAAAACCAGAATAGGCGTTGTAACCATTTTTTGTTTCAGTGTGTCGAAGATTTGTTGGCATTCTTCTGTCCATTGAAACTGACAGTCTTTCTTCAAAATCTTCTCCATGGGTGTTGTGATATGTCCATAGCCTTTAATGAACTTCCTGTAGTATTGAGTATGTCCCAGCACAGTGCACAATTGTTTGACTGAAGTAGGAGGGGGTAAATCAACTATAATGGAAATCTTAGATGGATCTACCAACAATCTCTACTTACACACAATATGGCCTAGAAACACTCCAAAGGGTGAAAAGAAGATGCACTTCTTTAGGTTCAGGGAAATCTGACATTGCCTGCACTTATCCAACATTATTCTTAAACATTCAATATGATTTTTCAATAGGCTAAAAATGGTCCAATCATCAAAGTATGCTTCCATAAATTTATGTAAAAACTCATTGAATGCTTCGACCACCACCCTAGAAAATATGGATGGTGCATTCTTCAATCCAAACGACAGCACTGTATACTGGTAGGATCCCCATTTTGTGGAAAATGTGGTCTTATGGCAATCTTCTTTGGCAATCTTGATCTGATGGTATCCTAAAAAGCCGTCTGTAAAATAATATAGCTCATGTCCTCCTACATAATCTAACACTTCGTCAGTAAATGGTGTAGGGAATGGGTCATGTAAACAAGCATCATTCAGCTTCCTGAGGTCTACACATATCCTAATTTCTCTGGTCTTCTTATCCTATACCACCATAGGGCTAATCCATTTGGACTCTTCAATAGGTTCTATGATTCTTGCTTCCAACATTATGTCTAGTTCAATCTTCACTTTCTCCTTATATTTAGGGTTCAATCTATAAGGTCTTTTCTTAATTGGCCTTGCATCTGGTTTCAAGGGGATCTTCATCTCTCCCATAGGCCCTTTAATGCCCTTCATATCAGTGAACTTGGTTGGAAACAAGTCATGATATTCGTGCAGTACCTCTGTGATCTTATCAATAGTAGCATCGTCCCAGTAATATCCAACATTAGAAATCTTAGGTGCTTGCTCTGTTCCATTATTAACTTTCTTGATTTTGATCAGCTATTCAATAAAAGGTAGTTCGACTCCTAGTCTTTTTATGTTTCTCTTTCCTTTTGTTTCTGCGATGTTCACCTTCCTAGGATCATCGTCTTCATCGGCATTGATATTGTAACATCCCTTCAATTTCTGAAGAGGTACAGTCCATTCATCCTCTTCTTGCTCCACTGGGAGGCTAGGTGCCTCCTTAAATACTTTTTGTGTTACAACCTGTAAATCTTGATCTACCATAGGGTGCTGACTTTCAAATAAAAATGTAGCTACAAAATTTTCTGTCATACCTTGCCAATCTACAATGGTGAGGTGCAGTTTCACTTGAAGGTACCAGTCGATAGGCATTGTGTCTAGAGTATTGATGAATTTATGCACTCACGTCCCTTGAGGAATGCAACTCCAGGCCTCCTCATAGCTTCACACATGCTCTTTCGGGTAGCTTTGACCTATGTACCTAACTTCACATCCTTTGACTTGTTTTGAAAATTGTGTTGTCATCAAAGTGTGACATTGTATCCAGTTTGCGATGTTCCTTTTATGTGTTCCCCACCATCTTGCTGGAGTAGCTTTCAAATCCTCGTCCAGTGCCAACAATCTCTGTTGTACTGGTATAGTTTCTTCAAATTCTAGTAAGAAGGTCTCTAAGTGATTTAAACCATCAAATGTGGGTATATTACTTACTGTTGTACTGATCCAATGAACTTCTTTGGTCAATCTAGCACATCACCATGTAGAAACTTCATACATCTTGTTCTGCTAGTTCTCTAGTGCTTCTTCTAAGTCTAATGAGCATGTGTTGTCACTTCGCCAGCTTAAATTCCCATCTGTTGTAGGATTAATGTAATCCTGATGTCTTGCGGTCAATTTGTATATATTCTCTAACTCATATGCATGATCCTCTTCTCTAATGGGATCTGTGTATCTGAGACCTTCATCAGGGTCTAGAGATGAGATGACCCTAAGTCCATCTCCTTCAAATGACATTCTTCTTTTCTGCAAATCAACAATAGTAGAATTGTTGAAATCCCAATCAATTCCTAACAGCGCAGGATAAGGACAGTTATCATCGACTATCTCAATCACCTCAAAGTCCACAAATGTTCTGACCCCATCGATGTCCACAGGGACATGTTCCAGTATTCTGAAGGGCCTCACAGCTTGTTGATTGGCCATCCTAAGCCTGATGGGGGAATATATCAACTTAGGTTTTCCCATCAGTGCCCAGGTCTGCTTCGTCATAACATTGACCTTGGATCCTAAGTCGAAGACCACATAATCTATATTGTATTCTCCAATTTGAGTGTTAAGGTGTAGTTCCTTATTTGTCCCTCTCTTTTTGGATAGTTGATGTAATGCTTAAGGATGATTTTAAGGATGTAAATTTATTTTAAAATGTAGAGACCTTGGTGAATCTTACTAATACATTATATGCCAACTATAAAATGTTTGGCGATATTTTTGTAAAAATATTCAAATTTCTAAGGATTTTATATAACTTGTATAAAATTTTGACGATTTTTAAGGTAAAATAATTTTATCCTTTAGAATTTGGGCGAATCATTTTTAGAACAACGAATCTTTTTTGGCGAAAAACCATGGAAAATTAGCCCATGAGCGAAATTTAGCCCCTAAAATCATCCATGGTAATGCTTTATTCAGTAGAGGATGTACCTTTCCTAGCTCATATTGTCTGATTAAGTTTTGGATCTCTTGTACATTGGTCTCATCCTTTATCAAATTAATAAAAGTGCATAAAAATTCCATGAGTCTGCTTACCTCTTTTCCTTCTCAAGGCGAAGCAGACTGATCAAAGGCCAAGGGAATTCCACATTCCCTCACTTTTGGTTGTGCCTTTGATGAAGAAGCCTGATCTATTCTAAACTCTTTTCTTGCCTCTTCAAATGCATGCTTCTTTCTCTTTGGGTCAAACTCTTGTGTCTTCTCCCCATCTTTTGTGACTCCCGATTGTTTTGTAGTCTTCCCTGAAGTCACCCTGTCTTCGCCTGTAGCTACACCTCCTCAAGTGATAACAACGACTCTGGGATCTTCTCCACGAGGTTCTTCTATGATTACTTGTACTTGTTTGTTTCCTCCTCATCGTTCCAGAAGTTTGGATAACATCGCAGGGCAATATTCTATGACATGTTCAAATGAGTTGTAGTAGCTGCAAGTGCTACAAGGGTTCTGATAGTCCCTTTCCAAATGTCCTGGTTGTGCACAGTTATAATAGATTATTTGACCTTGAACTTGACCCATACATCCTCCTCGTCCTCTTCCTCTGAACCCACCACGAGGGTTGAAGTTTCCTCTTCCCGAGGAATTATACTGCATAGTGTTCCCTTCTTGTTGTATTTCACCTTTAATTTTTTATATGTCCCTTGACCTTTCATGCATGAGGTCGTAGGCCCTACAATCACTATCATCATTCCCTACTGACTTACATAACATGCAATACAAATTTGTGTGTGTCTGAACATATTTTTGCATTTAATAGCATTCATCAGGGTGATGTTTATTTCTACATAAATCACACCACAGTAAGGTAACTTGCTTCAAAGGGTTCAGAGCTCCAGATGCCAAGTACTCATGAAATAGGGGATAGTGCTCCTTTTCATGGCCTTCCGATTTGCATCTAATGCACCAGGTATCTTCTCTTTTATCTTTTCCCTTGTCTTTCTTCATATCTTCGACCTATAGAGACAAGCTAGTTAATTGACTTAAAATTTCACTCATACCTGAGCTGAAGTCTCCCATAGGGGATGATTCTAGCTTCATGGAAATTTCCAGTGCCTCAGCCTGTGAATTGATCTTCTATTGCATCAAAGGGACTTTGATGTGTGGTAAAAGGGCAGCAATGAACCATTCCTTGATCTTCTCATCTGCGATCTAAAAAGTTAGTCGGTCGATAAAGGTTTTAAACCTTTGATCAAACTCCCAAATAGTTTCAACTACTCTTTGCTTGATTTCTTTCAACTCTGTAATGCATTGTGACTCCAACTTGGCTTTCTTGAATTCTGAAACCAACACATTCTTGATCTCATTCAGCGGTTTAGGCTGTGCAATTCCTTGGATAAGTTTCATGTACCAGCTCAGTGTGTGGTATCTCAAGGTAGTACTAAATTGAGATCATTTAAGAGCTTCGTCGGTGACATTCTTAATACTCCATAGAGATTCACATAGAAACCAGTGTTTATTAGGATATTCAGATCCATCCCCTCTAAAGGTGGGTAACCTCATCTCATCTACCATAGATATTCCTAGGTTTCCTGACTGAGTGTGCACTGAACTACTTGTACCAGTGCTCTGAGTGTTCTGATAACTTAGGTTACTATGGTTACTTAATGTTGCCGAAACAACAGGGGGTGTTATAGCACTTACTTCAACAGTCTACGTAGTCCTTGAAGCTTCTAACTCTTCTCGGTGAGGTTCTTCAGTCTTCTCTTCTTCTGCTCTAGTGGACTCTAAATTTTCCTCGTTCAATAAATCTTCTTCTTCTCCACTGTGGAACCCTTCTTCTTATGTTGGTTCATGGCTCTGCTCGAACAAGTTCACCAGAGGAAATTCTTTGAAGGTCCTCCCACTGCATGTGTGTCTGATCTCTATTTCGATGTCACTGTCTGAATTCTTGAACATTAGATTTTTCAGTCTGACCTACTATTGTATCTTCATTATATTCTTCTCATGCAATAACATCTCGATCCTCAACTTCAAGAAGTGTAAAAAAATTCCTTTAGTTTTTTTAAAGAAATATCTCTCTGCTTGTCTATACTATTCTACCCTATCAATAGAAAACTCTGTGATATACCCTCCAATGGTACTATCAAACCAGTGATCTACTTCTCTTGACATGACGTTATCAACTCTTTTGACCTTCTTGATCAACACTGAGGTCCAAACCACTGGTGGTCTAGATATGATCTCAAACTGGGTGTCTGCTAACCTGGCCAACCACTCGTATAGTTCCTTATGAATTCCTCCAAAGAAAATCTTGTGTATATCAATAAAGATATACGTTCCCAACCAGTCTTCTGTGATAATATTAGGATTCTTATTTTGGGCTTCTGCGAATTTCTTTTCCTGTTCTTCTATCCACTTTTGAATCTATGTCTTCGATGGAAACCACCTTAACATTCCCTCAAGAATATCCCGGTCCCGGAAACAGAACCATTTTTTGGCATAGGGGCAGACCCAGAGTTCAGCTCTGAAAGCGCACCAACAAGCCTTAACTACTGTCCCTTTCGGTAACACCTGCAAAGAAAATGCAATCTCACTCGAAGTAGCAATAGGGGGTTGCAGGACACAAGTGTCTACAACCAGAGGAAATGCAAGTGGAATCAAGGCAATCACACAAGGAGATCGGATTACTCTTTCTAAACATAAACCTTCTTCACACAGTTATAGATCAGATCTAACATACTAATGCAATAACAATATATCATAGAGAAAAAGGACACAACATCAATCACAAACAACAACAAGATGTACGTGGTTCACCCTCTCTCTAGGGCTACGTCCATAGAACTGTGTTTTATAATATATTAGGTGAAAGCATACAATCCTATTTGTGCTCTTAGCTAGCAGATCTTCTCTCTTTCTCTCCTCTCTCTTTCATTCTTCTCTCTTTCTCTCTTCTCTCTTTCATTCTTCTCTCTTCCTCCCTTCCCTACGCACCCAGCTGCAGGGTTGATCTTCGCACCCAGCTGAAGATCTTACAACATAGACTTTCCTCTCCACCCAATACTCCTCTCTCAATAATAACAACAATCACTCATCATCACATAATCGAACCCATATCAGGTCCTCTTGACCTTTATTTATACATTACAATAGCTCACCAACAGCCTTAGGTCGAAGCCTAGGTGTCTAAAACCCTAGATACCAAAACCCTAGGTCAACTTGACCCGTGTTTTCAAGGCTTCGCCAGCCTGTCTTTCCTTCCTTCTTGCAAGGTGCTCCAAAGAATCTACCAGTGGATTTTTCCTCTTGTTGAGTCATCCATGATCTGTATTTCTTGTTGATTTGTCTTCCTCGATATCCTCTTCCAAAGATTTGATTTATCTTACTTCGCTTCATCTTTTCTGCTATTTTTCTCACTTCGACCCAGTATCAGTCACTATGTCTTCCGCGTAGTTCGCATTTCATCCTCTCTTCTGTAATATTCACTTATTTCCATAACCAAGGGCTAGCAAGGACCCTGCCTTATTGCACTCCCTTTAGAATCATCATGAGTGACTGTCACAGTATTCTGTCATGGCATCACGGGTCTCTCGAACTATGTGATCGCTAACCTACAGTTCGAGCCACGAAAAGAGTACTAGTAGGTTGTGGCAGGGCTATTGCCACACCACTCCCTCAATGTTTTTGGTTGTCGTGTGTGACCCCTTTTCTCCAAATGTGAGTCTGGTCGGAAATTTATCGTCATCCTGCATCCATCAACTAATAATGTCCGCATATAACAATCAACATAATAATATCTAATCATATGTACATATGTCATATCAACAACATTCAAACCCTAACAGTCCACTCCTTGACTCGATCCAGAGTCCCAGGATTTTCCTCGATGCCTCAACATTCTCAACGTCCAGAGCCTTGCACACTCAGGAGAAACCAGTCAATAGCACATGTCGATGTAAACAAAACAAACATAACATATTATCAAATCCACAATGTCTCATAATCATAATCAAAACAACCAATAGTATAATGACCCGGATCACTTGCATGCAAGTGTCCTCAAAGAATAATTCCGCTCAGTGACACCTTCAAGTTTAATTCTTGATATATCAACTAATTCTAACACTACGGGTGTTGGTCGAAGATTGCCAAGTTTTAAATGTTCCATAGTTTTCATTGGCATGGCATTGATAGTTGCACCTAAATAAATCGTAGTATTTGGGATAGAAAAATGGTTGATAAAGATTGTGACAATTGGAATTCCATGATCAAACTATTTTTCTGAAATGACTTGAGTTGTCATAACACTTGTTAATTTCCCAATAGCTTGAATTGTTGGCAGATCTCTCTTTTTTTTCCAGGTTTTCTAATGCATAATTATCTGATCGTATTTGCATAAATTGGTATATCTTTCATAGCATGCAGCAAGGGAATTTTAATAGAAATGTTTTTAAGTTCATTTAAAAATTCAAACTCATAAGGAATTTATAGTTTCTCTAGTTTCTCTATAGTTAACCTCTCTGGAAAAGGTGGTGACTTAGATGATTAAGGTTGTTCATTTTTAGAAATGGGTTGTTTTATTACAATTTCATTATTTTCATAATGAGTAGGAGTTTCCTCCCTCTCATCTTCTTCTATAATTACAATATATTTTTGGTTGACTACCTTTCCAGAACGTAAATGGATTTCCTGTAATTGCACAGGGGAAATTAAATGTGTAGGAAATGTGTCTACTTCAGCATTGTGAACATGTTTATCCATTTTGTTATTAATATTTGGCACTGGTTGGGAAGGTAATTGAGTAGGTATGGGAGGTTATTGATTATATGTGATTTGTAATGGCTATGATTAAGTTATTTGTGGTTTTGATGGAAGAGGAGAATATGTTTGTTGAATTGGTAATGGATATTGTAGAAATTATGTTGGATATTGTTGTGGTACAAATTGTTGGGGCTGATATTGTTGTGGATGTTATGGGAATTGTCATTGAAAATGGTAAGGGGGGAGGCTTCCATAAGTAGATCTTTTCCAACCCTGTTGATGGGGTTGGTTTTGGCATTATTGAGGAGACCATGCTTTCCAAGGTTTAGGAGCATTCCATGTTATTTGAGAAGGATATTGATTATAAAATGTTTAATGTACCCTAGTCCAACTGAGGAACATTACATGATTAATACACATCTAAAATTTAGATTTCCTTCTAATTAATTTCAATTAGCGTACCAACTACAAATCACACACAAATTTAACCATTTTTTATACCATAATTCTAAATGCATATACAACATAAACAAAACCATGAATGAAATTTCTCAAGAAAAATAGCAAACACACAACATTCATATAAAAAATTTACACAATGAAATATCATTATAAAAACAATAGAAAATGTATCTTATAATAGTTAACCAACTAGTTGTGTACGAAGGATGAACCTCCCAGCCATAGGTGTTGTTGTTAATTTTTATGTCAACAAAAGGCCACCCTCGAGCTAAGGATATGATTCCACAAGGAGATCCACCCCTCTTGGTTGTCCACTCCCCACACACAACAACCCAAAAACCTAGGTTCTACTCCCACAATAGTTCCAATCCTCCAACTCTCTTCCCGAAAAATTGCACAACCCAAGGAATGTACCCCCTTCACTGCTCATAGACCCTCATGCTATACCATTCATTTATCAGAGCTTCTAGTGAACTCGGTCGGTTGGGAATATCTCAGCTCTACAGGAACTCTTAGCTTCTTTAGGAGTGCTCACAGAATCCTTTGCAGAGCTCTTGAACTATTTCCTCAATAGGAAAATGCATTACATGCTTACATCTCGTTTTACAAGCACATAGGCCTCTCTCTCATCATAAAACATAGCCAAACCATGGCTTCCTTCAAGCACAACATGGTTAGTGCTCTTCCCAACCCTCAACTCCTCTCTTGATCCCCAAAATATCCATGCAAAACTTGTTCATTTTCTGCATACGAATTTCCCTTCTTCTCCATTTCTTTCTTAAATCTCACTCTTCCCAAGGATGATTGTACTCATGACCATGCTCTTCAATAACTAACAGATGTGACTTCTCACACCCACCCTCTTAAAATGAATTGAATGATTGGCTTTGGGAACACTCAACAACAAAATAGAAGGTTATATGTAATGATATTAATTTTAGGAATATGGGTTTGGATTAATACCCATGCATAAAGTTCTGCTTGGATCCCCTCTTTCTTGTGGAATCATATCCCCCCATCATTTTCACCCCTCACATATCGCAACCAATGATTATTAATTTTATTGATTATTTCAATGTTAATAATATACAATTTATACCCTGACCACACTAAATTAATATGAGCTCTTCGCCCCAACACATTGGCTCACCAACCTAAATCACATTTATTCAATTACATTATAATTTGTGGGGATTAAAACTAGGGATGTTACAAAATGCATGAATTTTTGTGTAGTTCCTTGAGGCATACCTTTTTTTCATGGTTTCCAAGGTAGCCTAGGTATAATAGAACAGAGTGACTTTGTTGCCTCGCTTTCCTCGTCATAGATTTACTTAAGCCCAACAAGCGAAGGTAAATTTTCTATTGAATGTTTCTCTCCAAAAATACCAAAAAGTTGAATCTTATTCAATGGACAGTCTCTTAATGGTTTTTTCTACATTGAGAATAGAAAATAGATAAAACTGCATTTTCTTCCTCCTGCTTTTTCTTAGCTTTAAATGCATCAAATAGTGAACTAAGAGTGCCAAGGAGGTCAATTTTAAAATTTAATAATAGATTGTTGATCTCCATTCTAGTTTTACTTCCTACATGAGATTTAGTAACTCTAGAAAGAACATTTCTATGTCCTTTTCCATCTTTAGCCTTACCACTCGAATATTTCCTGCATAACTCAGAAATTTGATCAAATGGTAAATAAAAAATATCATTGGATCCCATGAGGTTAAGTACATCTATAAATTCTTCTTAAATTCCCTTTAAAAATATTGTACAAATGATATCAAAATTCAAAGAGATATATTTGTATTTTTGAAATTATATAAAAATATCTCTAAATAATCCTCTAGACTTTATTCTTCTTGTTGTTCCATTCCAAAAATATATTCTTTGGAATCTCTAGATATTCAATATACTTGGTATTTTTTAAGAAATATTTTACACATGGTATTCCAATGTGAAATAGTGTTTTCTCCTAATCCCATGAACCATTTCAATACAACTCCTTTTAAAGTAGCAGGAAATAACTGAGGTTTTTGTGTATCATCAATATAACCATGCAACATAAAATATCAAATTCGAAAAGAAAGGCATCAAGATTTGTAGTTTCTATACCATAGAAATATGGAAGAACCAATGGTGGAATATTCTTCATTTTGAATTCATTACCAAAGGCTGCAGTTGTATCCAAAATTTACTTCCTCATCTTCGTCTTGATATTCTATTATTTCTCTTTCTTCATTTGTTCCTCCTATTCTTTCTCCATTTGTTTCTGCTCTTCTTTCTCCTCCTACTCTTTGCCCATATGTGTCTATTATTTATCTACCTCCTCTTTTGTTCGCACCTTCTATATGGGATTGAGCTTCATCTACCATTTGATTTTACCAGAACACCCAAAATTCTTTAGTCCACCCTTTTGGGTTTTCCATTGTGTGTTCATACTGTCTTTTTTTTTTTTCCAACTTTGTACAACAATATTTTCTCTTGATTCCTATTTATTTTCTATAGGTAAGTTAGTAATGGGGGAGTTTGTTCAAACAAATATAATTTTTCTATCTCTTGGCCTAATTAACTTATTCATACAAAATATGCATGACTAGGACTTGTAAAGACTCACTAAAGTGAATGTGCAGGTTCTTACCTCTTATCTTACCGTGTTTACTCCTCCTTGTCCTAAATGCATATATAAAAATAAAATGCAAAAAAAATATAAATATGTATTTTTCTTTTCTTTTGTATATGAGAAATTGACAATAATAAAGGAAAACAAAACTATAGCTTTCTTAAACCAATTCTTGTAGAACCTTCATGGCAACAACGCCAAAATGTTACTCTTATTTGCATAAGTTCTTTGACAATTGATTATGAAACATGATGTGTAATATTTTGAGGTGTAGGTATTATATATGAATAATCAATTAATTTAACGGTCAAAATCCGATGAGCTAATAAACCTAATGTGAACCTAAGTAGTTGAAATAGATGTTATTAAGGATTAATCCACATCAAGAGTTATCTTGGGACCAATTACTATTCTAGTGTTTGATTGTAGAAACTTAGGTTACAAATATATTTATGCAAATATGTATCTATAACATCTACTTTGTTTAGACAAGTTAGGTTTATAATCCAATCAAGAAACTTTATGTATATTAAATAACACACTACTACAAAATCAATCACACAAATTTAAAGTACATGAAAAATAAACACAAAAGACTATGTTCACAATTAATCTTTATAATATTGATTCCAACATTCAAATTGTTATCTAATAAAGTTGTGATTGTAGAAATGAAGATTATAATGTGTATTCTATCCCATGAATTGAATTACTCATACAACAATACTCTTATACCACTAAGCCTGGGTAAAGAGAAACCTGGAGAGCGAAGATATATAGTAAACCTACGGGAGGATTCTACAGTTTTGAAGTCGACTCTAAAAACCTATAATTTTTCATTAAAATGATTAGGGTTTTCTTATTAAATTATTAATTAATTATAAAAAAAATTATTATTAATTTTAATATATCATTTATAAAGTTTTATTAATGTTATTTTTAGAATAAATTTCTTAGATTTTTATAAAAGTGTTTAGGATAAAATTGATTATTATAAAGTAATGGATCTTAATTGTATTTAAGTAATGATTATTAATGATATCAATTGTGTTTAATTGTTAGTTTTATTTAATTGTATTAAGGTAATAGTTTAATGATGTAATGATTAGAATCAATTTTATTTTTATTTAATTATTGTTTTATTTTTATTTTCAATTATTTTATTTGTTAGAGCAATATTAATTATAGGATTTAAGGTTTTAAGGGAAAAGGAAAGGTTGCTAATATTGAAACATAGGTTTTAGGTTTTAGGGTTATTAATAATGAAAAGTTGTTTTTAGTTCAGATATAGGGATCTAGGTTTTAGGTTTTAAAGAGTAGATTACTTGGTACGTTTGTCTTGGATCAGAGGAATCCATTTTTCGTTGATTTCTACACCATTATCAGGGTGTTTAAACATTTCAATTTTCAATAGCTTCTTTGATTCTGTGTTTGAAGAAGTGATCAAAGGAATCCAAGTTTCACTGATTTCTAGTCCATTATCTATGTTCAAGTTGTTAGGGTGTTTAAGGATTTCAATAGATGTTTTGATTCTGCATTTGAAGAAGTGATCTTCCTTGGATAAAAAATTTGTGTCTTCTAGGAGTATGTGGTGTTTCGAAGAAAACGAGTGTTCGGCTAAAGCTGAGGTGTGTATACGTTCATTTTTTATATCCGATCCATGTTCTTTGATTCTGATATGAAAGGAGCGACCAGTTTCTCCTATGTAGCATTTACCACATGAACATTCTATTTTGTAAAATCCTTTACATTTCCTAAGGTCAGGTTCATATTTAACGGATTTCATTTTTTTTATGGTTTCTAAGGGTTTAAAGGAGGTCTTAATCTCTTTCTTTCTCAGGATATTGGAAATATTATCAGTTATTCCTTGGATATAAGGGAGGTAGGTTGTAGTACCGGGGGGTTGGTTGTTAGGTGGTTTAGGTCCATTACTTTTTCTATCTAGGGATTTGTTTATCATTCTCTTAATGGCTTTGTCCTTGTAGCCTATGCTCTTGAAAACCCTACAGAGGTGATATTTTTCTTGAAATAGGTTATCATCATTGGAAATTCTTAAGGCTCTCGTGGCTACAGTGTTGAGGACGCCTAACTTCTAGGTTGGGTGGTGATGAGAGCTAGTGTGAAGGTAGTTTTCTGTGTGGGTCTTTTTCCTATAGAATATATGTCCAAGACTCCCATCTTCCTTCCTTTTGATCAATACATCTAGGAAGGGAATGCTACCATTTTCCTCAAGTTCCATTGTGAATTTGATGTCTTTAGAGATATTGTTGAGATGTTGGAAGAATTTATCTAGTTCGTCTTTACCGTGGGGCCAAAGTATGTTGGTATCATCAACGAATCTCTTCCATATTAATGGTTTAAGAGGAAAGGAATCTAGGTCTTTTTTCTCAAATTTTTCCATGAAAAGATTGGCGACAATGGGAGAAAGTGGGGATCCCATGGCTACACTGCTTTTTTGTTCATAGAATTCACATTGATAGCTAAAAAATGTGGATCAGAGACAAACCTCTTCCAGTTTTTTGTTTCTGGGTCTGTCACTTCATTAACAATCAAAATGGATTCATCTAGTGGGATCTTGGTGAAGAGGGAGACAACGTCAAATCTAATAAGGATGTCCTCAAGTTTTATTGTCTCATTCTTGATGATTTTGACGAAATCATTAGATTCCTTAGTGAAGGAGTACGTATAACCTACCAAGGGGCTGAGGATTTTTGCTGCATACTTGGCCAATCCATAAGTGGGTGGGCCTATTGTGTTTACTATAGGTCTAAGGGGAAACCTGTCTTTGTGAATTTTAAGTAGCCCATAGATTCTTGGGGTAATCTCACTATTCGGGAGAAGTCACTTTTTTATTATTTCATCTAGGATGGAGTTTTTTATAGCTGTTTTAACTTCTTTCATTATCTTCGCAATAGGGTTACTGGGAAGCTTATTTTAGCTCCACATTGAGACAAGTGCTCAATCATTCTTGTGTTGTAATCTTCTTGATTCATTACTACTATGGCACCACCTTTATCATCTATGAGGATATCCAAGTTTGTATTATTTCTAAGGCTTGTGATGTCTCACATTTCTTATTTAATGATGCTTCTCTTTGCGAGTTTTGATTTTCTTAAGATGAAGGCACAGTCCTATTTAACATATCCCTCATCATCATCCATTAGGTTCTTTATACTGTCTTCTATGCTGCATATAAGATTGTCTACTAGGACCGAGGTAGGTGAGATCACAAAATTCAGTCCTTTCTCGAGGACGTTCAGCTCGTCTTTTTCAAGTGCATGTGAGGAGAGGTTGATCACTTTTCTATTGTTCGTGAGTTTTTTGTCTCTATCCATTCCTACGTTATTATTTTTTCATGTGTTATTGTTTAAAATTATTTTTGTTTTCTTCTTATGCTTGTTGTGCACTACGTAGATTTATTTTTCTGCTTTGAGGGAGGCCAAGGCATCAATTGTTCTTCATAATTCTGGACTAATCATGTGCAAACAATATTTATCAAAACTACACCAATTCCATGGCCTGAGGCATCACACTCCACAATAAAAAAAATTGTAATGTTCGGTATGGCCAGGATAGGGGGTTCTACACATAACCTCAAGTTTTTAAAAATATTTGGTTGCTTCTTTGGTCCAAGAAAATTCTTCCTTATTTAATAATGTTGTTAGAGGTGCCACTATTTGACCAAAATTCTTGACAAACTTGTGATAATATACTATCAACCCTAAGAATCCTCTAATTTTATTCAAGGTTTTGGGAATCGACCATTCCCTCATAGCTTTAATTTTGTTAGGGTCCACTTTTACACCTTCATGAGATACAATATGACCCAAATATTCCACTTATTTAACCCCAAAGGCACACTTGGAAGGATTTTCGTAAAGTTGTTTTTCTTCCAATATTTGTAATGCTTAATCAACATGTTGTACATGTTCTTCCCAAGATTTTTTTGTAGATTAGTATGTCATCAAAAAATACTAACACACGTTTTCTAAGGGCTTGAAAATATAATCCATCAATATTTGAAATGTTGAAGGTGCGTTAGTAAGTCCAAATGGCATAACCAAAAACTGATAATGACCTTCATGTGTTCTAAAAGTTGTTTTAGGAATGTCCTCCTGCCTCATTTTGATTTGATGATATCTCGAATGAACATCCAACTTAGTAAAGAATTTTGATCCATGTAATTCATCTAATAATTCATCAATGATAGGAATAGGAAACTTATCTTTGATGATCATTTTGTTGATTTGTCTATAATCTGGACACATACACCATGAACCATCCATTTTTTTAACCATCACCACTAGTGAAGAGAAAGAAATTTGGCTAGGTTGAATGATGTCAGCCTCTAACATTTCACGGATCATATACTCAATCTCACTCTTCTGTGCATATGGATACATGTAAGGCCTAATGTTAGGTGGTACACTTCCTGGTTGTAAATGAATATCATAGTCATGATCTTGAGTAGGTGGAAGACCCTTAGAAATTTGACCAAATACCTTGGAACAATTATTTATAAGTATTTGGAGGTATAATGGAGTAGAAGATATAGATTTTTGAACATCAAGTGAGCACAATTGTGCAATTACACCCAAGTGTCCCTTTTTTAGTAATTTTGTCATGATATTAGAGATTATCACTTTAGAGGGTTTCCCTTGGATACCTCTAAGCTCAATTTCCTTACCATCAGAGGAAAATATCATTAAGAGATATTGAAAATTAGGAGCCACGGTTCCCAATGATTGTAACCATTGGACCCCTAATACAACATCTCCATGCCCCATTTGGATGGAAATCATGGGGTTATCTAAAAAATACTCCCCTGTGTTGATATTAATACTATGGCATTTCCCTGAAAAATTGATGGTACCTCCATCTGCAATCATTTCTTGAAAATTTGGTGCGGGATATACAAATAAATGGAGATATTTTGATAACTTGTAATTGATGAAATTATGGGTACTACCAGAATCAATCAATATTGTTACCTTTTTATTTTTGATGTATCCTTGTATCTTGAGGGTTTGTGGAGTATTTATGTCGAAAAATGCATGACATGATATCATTGGAGTAGTCTATACTATATCTAGATATTATGGCAGTTCCAATTCCCGATCCTCTTCCTCTTCACAGTTTATGTAGAATAATTTCTTCTCATCGCTTTTATTCCCCTTATTGTACTTGTTATCACAATTGAAACATAGTCCATTTACTCTTCTTTCATCCATTTGTTGAGGTGTCAACCTTTTCATTTGAGGTTGGCTTGTCTTACGAACCTCAAAAATATTCCTACTTCATATCTATGCTCCAATAGTAGACTTGTGTGTAGCCTTATTCTTGGCTTGAATATGACAAACAAATTGCATAGCTTCCATAATATATGTAGGATGTCTTAAGAAAAGCTCATATTTGTTGTCTTATTTTAATCCACCCATGTAAACTTCCAACAAATGTTCATCACTTATGTCATCCACCCTTTTGGCCAATACCTGAAATTCTGAATTATAATCTTCAATGTCACTTAAGTGCTTAATTCTCATCAATTGACTAGAGTAGTATTGTTCCCACAATTTTGCACATTGTTCTTCTAAGTCTCTTGTAAATAAACCCCTAGTAATGTAACATCCTCGACCCTCCAAATACCGGGCAATGCTACCAACACAACCTTCACTTAGCCTTTAAAGCTCTGATACCAGATTGTAACATCCCCGACCACCAACAGGTCAGCCAATTCTACTACGTGGAACATTCTCACACTTATATATATAACGTGCTTATTAAATCTAATTAAAATATTTAACCAAACAACACAGAGTAAGCACAGGATTACTACTAATATACATCACCAAGGACATTAAAAATAACTCATATGTGCAACAAAATACACGATAACATATAAGCATCAAATGCATGCAAAACATAATATTAAGCATAAACTGATACTTATCTTTGAAACTGTGGTAATCCCACCAACTGCATGCAGACCTTCCATGAACCTCCCAACCTTAGACCGCATTTCTCATCACTCTCAACAGTAGGTCACCCCCAAGCTGGGACTAAGCTCCATCGGGCAAGGAAATCCTAGGCTAGGCAAGGTCAATAGAAGACACACAGTCACATAGGAAGGATTCTCTCCCAAGAGTCACTTACGCCCACTGCTCATAGAATCTCATTCCCCACATGCATGTCCCACCCTAGGAGTATACACCTTCATTGTCACCAAGACAGTCCTTCGGCTGCTAAACCTCCCTTTCCTTAGGCTTGAGCAATAGACCGGACCGAAAGTCTTAGAGCTCTGTAGTATCTATAGGACCCCTTCCAAGATTTCTTACTTCCTCAACTCACTCTCTCACCTGGAGAGAGTTTCTCAAGGGTTTGGAAACATATTCTTTGACCAATTCCAGCACAGTGAGGACACAACAACAAGGCTCAGCAACACACAGTCAATGGAAGCAACCTCACACAGTCAGGAACTACGATGCCGCAACAGCCCATTGGGATAGCACAACATGACCCAGGAAACTTCGGGTTTCTCAATCATGCAACATGGGACGAGTTCACGGTTATGGTTTCAGATATGCGTGAGAGTGTACAAAGATCACACGCAAAGAATTCCACAATTTAGGTGAAGGATCCAGCACAAAACACCAAAAACAGAGGTCGATGATGGGCACCCGCGAGTTCAGATGAAGGATGGAGAATGGGAGGTCGAACACCAACACGGCTCAATTCTCTTGTTTTAACTGCATGCCCCCAGGTCAACACATGTCTCCCTGGGGCTACATGCTCCCCATTTTGCACATGTTCCCCCTTCCAGGAATTTAGGATAAATCATAAACATCTACACAGGTTTGGAATAATATTTAATTATTATTCCCAAGGACTTAAGCTCCTAATCTTAGCCCCTCTTCCTAACCTTTCATCCCCCTCTCCCTTACCCATACTTTGTGGAAGATTAGTCCTCCATCACTCATTCATCATGGTCAGTCCACACGCAGAGATGATTTTATATTAATAATGTGCATCATTACATGTACAAAAATTAGGCTCTTAGCCTTCAACACTTAATCTCTCTGGCCTAATAAACACATAAGCCCACAAGCTTATATAAACTTGGCTCACCAGCCTATACAACATAACTAAAATTCATAATGTAGTTGGGGTGCATCCTTGGGGTATTACAATCCCCTCCCCTTATTTTTGCACTGTCTTCAATGCAACTTTCACACAACATCAGCAAGATTTCCAAAATATTCCAAAAATATGTGGGTATTCTGCCCGTATAGCATATTCATTCTCGCATGTCTCATCCTCGGGACTGTACTAGGTCCACTGGACCTTTACAAGCCCTATGGCTCGATTCGGAGTCGTTTTCTTTTTCGGTCCAATATGCGCACAGGATGCACTTGCAGGACACATTCCTTTTCCACTTGGATCACATTCCAATCAATCACATGATTAGGATCAGGTGTATATTTCTTAAGTAATGAAACATGAAACACATTATGTACAGTCATAGATGTAGGTAATGCAAGTATATATGCAATGTATATATATGTATATACAGACAATTCCAATAACATTATAACCTGTAGATAACATACACAACATACAATAATTAGAGAATAGTACTTATATTTTGATTTGAGAAGACCTTCCACCCCTGAGCAGGGCCATGACTCCATCAGGGAAATGGCTTCCCAAGATGGCCATGGTCCACAATCCATATCCACATGGTCTAGGCCAAGGTACCAAACCTCAGCAGCACTCCAACCATTCAAACCTCAGCAACACTCCAACCAATGATATCTCATTCCCCACATGCCAGTCCCACCCCAGGAGTGTACACCTTCAGTGTCACACAGTCCATTGGTTGCTACACCTCCCTTTCCTTGGGCTTCAACAACAGGCCGGCTCATGAAGTCTAAGAGCACCATGGCTCCCGGAGTTCCACCTGTCCTCAAAGATTTTCAATCGACATCTTCTCGAGCTACTCTTTGTAATCCACATCATCTCATCCACATCAGCCACATGCAGTGATCATGAGAAAAAATAAAATAATTCATTTAGTAACTCCAACTTAGTTCAAAAGGAATTCAACGTTTTCCCCAAAACAGGAAATTCCATTTCATAATTCATCTTGGTTGTTGTCATATTATGAATGCATCCATCCTTGTGGTTTTCCATAGACACCAAATTGCATACCATTTTTCCTGTAATGCATCCTCTTGCATACAACCAACAAATTGTTTGTATTTTTTGTAGATCATAATTCAACATGTACAACACCTTATACAATGATATTAGAATTGTTTGCACCTAGCAATTCAATCACAATTACCAAACAACTTGGCCAAATAGAATGACTCATCATTCTATGCAACATGCATGTTCATAATTAATAACAGTAAGTTTATTATTTCAATTTTCTAAACATAAATTTGGTGTAGTCTCTACTCCTATGACTACTTGGCTTGCAACTTTCCTGTTGAAATGTTTAACAGTTCCTGAAATGTTCTCAACTTCATGAGTTAGCAACATTTTAGCCATTAGTATAATTATTTCCATGCAATAATATATATGCATGTACTTACAAAACATATTCAACCATTGCATTTAGTATACAATTCTATCACTTACTATGCATGAGTGCAATTATCAATCCATACTTATTCAGTGCACCTTGCATTGAATTACATAATTCTCTTTATCTTAGTCATGTATTGTTGAAATTACTAAGACAACTGAGAGCGGGGGGTGAATCAGTGGTTATTGTGCTTAAACAATTTATGACGTATTCATGATTTTTAATCTCTTCCAAGTGACCATTAATATTAAACAAGATATGAACAACATAAATAATGAACATCAGTCACACATAAGATATACACAGAGACTTATTTTCACGAGGAAACCCATAAAGGGATAAAACCTCTTCTTCTTCAAATGATAGCCAGTCTTTTAATTTCTGTACATCATCTATCTTTGAGCACCAACTCAATGTGAGCCTACTACCTATGTTTTACAAGCTCCAACTTGCAGAGAGATCCAACCCTCTTATTTCTCTAGCACCCACTAGAAGGAACCATCAACTCACTGGGTGTTCCAACACCAACTGGACTTATACAAGCACCATATTGCATACAAAAAACTCTGTGTTTTCCCTAACACCTCCCCGCCACCCTATTTTCTAGAAACAACTAGATGGAAGATACAACTTCCAATATTCAAGCACCAACTTGAATATCAGAGGACCACAGTCCTCCCTAGCACTACCCTACCTCCCTGAGTGTAAATAAATGATTGAATAACCAACATTACAAGTATATCGATTCTTACCACTTCTTCTTTGTTCTAAAATTCTTCTTTGCTTCACTTTTCTTCTTCTCTGTTCATACTTGGCTTGACTTGCTTCTGTCTATTTTGCAATTCTTCTCTTCTTCTGTCTATTTTGCAAATCTGCTCTACTTATGTCTGTTCAAATTCTGTTTCTCATCTCTGAGTTTCATCTCACACTATGCATAATGTAATTTTTCCTTTCTTACAATTCAACTCATTTTTTAGTTAGAACAACCAACCTCACACAGTCACTGCATATCTCTTTTATGCACTCCAACCTCTTTCATTACACCTCGAATCTCCTAGGGAAGAAACACCTCAGCAACTAAATCACCAACCGTCCAAGAACCATGATTCAGTTCAGCCAACTGAATCGTAACTGAACAATTAATCATGAAGAAAAACATTAGCCCTTTAATCAGATTCCCAAATAACCAGCACCATTGGATTAAATCTGCAGGGTCTCGCGTTTATCCCATATGCCCACTGGTTGTGACCATGGGCCTAATCAAAAGGCACTTCGTAGTTTTGTGTTTCGTGAATTTTGTTGTGAGTCACTCTAACTCTTCCAACTCCCGATCACGAAATGGAGCCTTGCAACTTGCAAGATCCTTCCTTCACATTCCCACCAGCGATGACCATCGGCTACGCCAAAAGACGCTTTGCAATTTCTCATATTAGAAATCTTGTGATGAGACTTCTCGAGTCTCCCATGTCATGATCTCCAAAATGGAGCATAGCTGGAATAGCTCCTTCCTCTCATATGACCACCAGTTGTGACCAAGCGTTTATCCACAAAGCACTTCGCGACTCGCAATTTTGGGAATCCTGTGATGAGGAATATCGACTCTCCCTTGTCGCGATCTCTAAAATGGAGCTTAGCAACTAGCTCCTTCCCTTCTCATGACCACTGGCTGTGACCAAGTGCTTATCCATAAAGCAATTTCACAATTTCGTGTTTCGGGTGATCCAACTGCGAGCTGCCTCGACTCTCCCATGTCATGATCTCTGAAATGGAGCTTAGTTAGGCTAGCTCCTTCCTCTAGCCTTTGACGATGTGACCTTAGATAATACCATGGGCCAAACATTCAAGAAATTCACTTCGCGAGTTCGCACATTGCAAGTTCGCACACCACGCTCCTTTGACTCCTCCAATGTGCAAGTCAGCGAAATTCCAATCACTTGCCATGTGTCCTCTGGCTTCAACAGCCAGGATTGTTTTGCGATATCGCATATCACGAGTTCCCACAACACACTCCAATGACTCATCCAATGTGCAAGTCAGTGAAATTCCAATCGCTCACCTCGTGTCCTCCTCGATGATGGACGGTCCCTCTACTTTCGGGACTTTGTAAGCCCACTTCATCTTGCACTTAAAGGTCATTCTCGTTCTTGTGGATCCAATGAAATTCGGTCCTCATGCTCAGATCTAACACCTAAGATCTATTCTCCTCTTATGGGCTCTCCTCCTATCTGAATTCATATCTGATGACCATCGAGAATTCGAAATGGGTAATCTAACGATTACTATTGATCTTCACTGTTATGCTTATGATCTTGCCATGTCATCGTCGTTGCCTTGTTGATATTTCCACTTTCTCTTTTTCGTCATCACCGTGTTGATTCATCATCGTGTTGATCTCTAATCTTATCATCAATGATGACAATCATACTCTGCCTCTGTCTATAAACATGCACACAATATCCCCTTTGGCATTGATGGCAACCCCTTGAAGAACCTGAAGAACCGCACTATCCCCTGAACACCCAACCATACCACTATAGAATCCTTACCATTACCACACTTTCTCCCCCTTTGACATCAATGTCAAAGAAGAAGCACGCTCCCCCTGAGCTGTTGCAGTACATATCGAAGGTATCGGATATGCAACAAGCACATCCTCCCCCTGACAAGGTGAACAGATTATATGAAAGCATATATAACCCCCAACTTCTGACGAAGATATCCAAAAGGTGTCGCTTCTAATGGTTTAGTAAATATGCCATCTATCTGTTCTGTGGAAGGAATATAATTCAACTGAACAACTCTATTTGTAACCTGATCTCTTCAAATCTGCAAGAGTTTGTGTCATCCATAAAATTTGAGTACAACAAGTAGCATCATAAATGTACTCTACCTCTGTAGTTGATAAGTAAATAGATCCCCGCTTCTTACTAATCCATGCTACTAACGAGTCACCCAGGAAGAATGCACCTCCACTAGTTCTCTTTCTCTCATCCACACAATTTTTCCAATCAGCATCTGAATAAGCAATTAACTGAATATTCTGATTTCTAGGATACCACACACCATAAGTCATTGTGCCCTTCAAGTATTTGAATATATTTTTTACATCTACTAAATGACTTTGTTTAGGAGAAGACTGATAACGACCTACCATTCCAACAACTTGCATTATATCATGATGGGATGTTGTGATGTACAGAAGACTACCTATCATTGATTGATATGTCCTTTGATCAACATCAAGTGAAATATCATCTTTATTGATCTTGCAACCAACCACCATAGGTGTACTAATAGGGGAATAATATTCCATCTGGAACTTCTTCAACATCTCTTTCAAATATTTTTCTTGAGTGATAAAAATTCCTGCAGAACTCCGATTTACTTGTAAACCAAGAAAGTATGATAGTTCTCCTATCATGGACATCTCAAACTCTGTTTGCATAGAATTAGCAAACCACTGGACAGAGGAATCATTAGTACAACAAAAAATAATGTCATCTACATAAACCAAAACAACTAGTAAATCATCACCTTCAGACTTAATGTAGAGATTGTTGTCAACAATACCTTTCTTGAACCCTTTGTCTTGTAAAAAAAATTCCAGTCTATAATACCAATCTCACGATGCTTGTTTCAGTCCATATAAAGCCTTCTTCAACTTGCAAACATAATCAGGATTATCTGTCAATGAGAATCCTTCAGGTTTCTCTATATATACTTCTTCCTCTAGATCTTCATTAATAAATGTGGACTTAACATCCATCTGATACACTTTAAAGTTCTTATGGCATGAATATGCAAGAAACATTTTGATGGCTTCCAATCTTGCCACTTTTTCAAAGGTTTCATCAAAGTCCTATCCTTTAACTTGTGCATACCCTTTATAGACTAATCTAGCTTTATTCCTAACAACTTGTCCTTTTTCATTCATTTTATTCTTGAACACCCATTTGGAACCTATTGCATTCTTATCTTCAGGTCTAGGAATAAACTCCCAAGTATTTTTCTTCTCAATCTGATCAAGCTCTTCATTCATAGACCTAATCCAGTCATCATGCTTGCTAGCTTCATCAAAACAAATTAGGTTCAATCATAGATAAAAAGGCAACCTGAGATTGTTCTGATTCCTTAATCAATTTCCTTCTTGTTTGAACTCCTTTATCTATATCTCCAATTATCTGATTTTCAGGATGATTCTTTCTAACAATTATAAGAGGTGGTTTTGTTTCTTTCTGCTGATTTGTGTCATCGGGAGTATTCGTATCTTCATCTGATTCATATTCTTCTCTTTATGATCCTTGGACATGTTCATCTTCATCTTCAACTATATCTTTTGTGCTTGGTTCAACACTGCTTATATTTCGTACCGAGATTTCTTCATCAACTTTTATGTCGATACAATCAACCAATTTATGCAGCCTCTTATTGTAGCATCTGTATCCTTTATTGTTTGTAGCATAACATAATTATGTTCATCATCTTTTCCAATATTTTCATCATTATTCTTAATATAACATTTACTCCCAAAGACTTTAAAATGCTTGATTGAAGCAGGTCTTCCAAACCATAGTTCATAAGGAGTCTTGTCACTGTGTGGCCTGAGATGAGATTTGTTAAGAATATGAAAAGTTGTATGGATTCATTCCACCCAATATCTCTGAGCATTATTCTTTCCATTCATCATTGATCTTTCCATTTGCTGTATTGATCTATTCTGCCTCTCAACTATTCCATTTTGTTGTGGAGTCCTTGGAATTGTGTACTCTCTTTTGATCCCATGTTTATAACATAACTCTTTGAAGTTCCATGAACTAAACTCTCCTCCTCTATTAGACCTTACTGCTTTCAATCTTTTTCTTGTTTGATTCTCAATCAGAACCTTAAACACTTTGAATTTTTCAAATGCTTCAGATTTTTTCTTCAAAAAGGCAACCCATGTTAGTCTAGAATAATCATCAATAATCAACATAAAATAGTTTTATTCTCCTATACCTTCTTTCCTTGATGGTCCACATAAATCCATATGTACTAATTGGAGTGGTTTTTCTGTTGAAAGAAAGTTTTTAGGTTTGAACCATGTCCGAGTAAGCTTTCCTATTTGGCAAGGTTTACAAATAGAATCATATGGCTTTGATATCTTTGGAAGATCTTTTACTGCCCCATTGTTTCTAAGCTTGATTATATGATCAAAATTTAGATGTCCAAGTCTCCTATTCCATATCCAACTTTCATCATACGTGCCTAAGTGGCATTCTTCTTTTTCTTCTTTTAACACATAGACATTGTTTTTTGTTCTTATTCCTTTTGCAACAAACTATCCTGAATTCACAGACTTTATTTTACAATCTTTAGAATTAAAAACAACTTCACATCCTCTGTCACAAACTTGACTGAAACTTAGTAGATTATGTTTCAGACCATCTACAAACAATACATCTTGAGATTTTCCTTTGCCATTACTCAAACTTACTATTCCTTTACCTTTTATTTTTCTTGGTGCATCATTTCCAAAAGTTACATTCCCTGATTTGCTTTCACTTAGAGTTAGAAACTTATTTTTGTCTCCAGTCATATGTTTGGAACATCCACTGTCAATATAACAAGGATTATTTTGTCTTTGGGTTGGTAACACTAGTCTACACTTGTCATCTTCTTTCTTCTTCCAAACCTTGAAATTTTCAATAGTGGGATTCAAATCTGGCTTATAATTCCTTAAGTGACAATCTGCAGCTTTATTTCCATAGTTATGGTAGACGTAACATTCTGGCTCACTAAATAACAGATCATAACGATTGTTATGCTCATAATTGTTGTTATGTTTCACCTGCATCCTTCTCCCAACCATCTCATGATTTATAGTCTGTGGTTTTTTGTTGCTTGGTTGTCTCAATCTTTGTTGATTGTTCCTTGAGTAACTTAATTGCTCATATCTAAATCTTAAAGAACACGTTATAGCTTTGTGACCAAAGTTAGAACAGAAAAAACAATATCCATAGAAAAATCCTTTGTACCTGGAAAAAGACTATCTTCTTTGAGTGGGTCGATTTCTTCCATGCTGATAATTTCTCTTATCTACAGATTCGGTTCTGGTACTTTTTATTTCATTCCTTCTTGGTGGCTGATTTTCTTTCTTTGTTTCTGCAGAGTGGTTGTTGTCAATGATTGTAGATTTGACAAACTTAATGGGTTGTGTATTACTTGGATGATCACTACTTGATCCTTATTCATAGCCCAAGATAGCTTTCAACTTTGGATTCCTTTATTGATTTAGAATGGAGGTTAATGCTTCTGATGCTTTAATACTTGACAGATTTTGGTGATACAATGCCTTAAACTTCTCCATCTCTTTTATGGTTTTTACTATCTCTTGACAGATAACTGTTGTTTCAGAATGTCCTCTATTTTCTTTGCCTCTTCTGACTCCACTTTTAGTAAGTCAAAGTCTTCATCAACTTTTTTACCATTTATTTTAAACTACATCAACAATTGTTTTTGTTTTCTCTTCTTACATCTGAGTCTGTCAATTTCTTCCAAATCACTGATTAATTCACCTTCCATATCCACCACATCTTCTTCATCATCCATGTCACATCCTGTGTGTTTATCTTCAATATATCCCATAGCCATAAGCATAAAATCATTCACTTTGTCCTCACATGATGAATCACTGTGTATGTCTTCTAAGGAGTCATCATTGTTTGCACACAAACTTTTCTTTTTACTATATTTCTTTTCATCATCGGAGTTCTAGTCCTTTTGGTATTTTTCCTTGTGAGGACACTTAGATGTAAAATAACCTATTTTACCACAATTAAAGAATTTGAAGGGCAGCTTGCCTTGGTATTTGCCTAATCATTTCTTTAACCTTCTCACAAATTTTGCCTCAATATCATCTAGTTATGAATCAATATTCTTGTCTGCTTTAAAAGATGCTTCTCTAGTAATGGATTTATCTTTGCTAATTCTCATTTCATATGCAATTAGAGTTCCTAGGAGTTGATCAATGGACAAAGTTTTAAGATCATTTAGTTCTTCTATTGCAAATACTTTTGGATTAAATTTATCAAGCAAAGATCTTAAAATCTTCTGAACTAAAAATGATTCTTCAATCTTCTCACCAAGACCCTTCATGGCATTCACAAGTTCTTCAACTCTTAAAAAATACATGCTAATTGTTTCATCTTCATTCATATTGATTTGTTCAAATTTCAATCTATATGTTTGAAGTTTGGCATCTTTTACTTTCTCATTTCCTTCATAATTGCTAATAAGTTTATCCCACATTGCTTTGGTAGTTTCAAGATGCATCACCTTTACAAACTCAACTTCAGCAAGTCCATTCAAGATAGAATTCATTCCCTTAGCATTAAATCTAAACTCTAACTTATGATCCTTGGAAGATATCACAACAGGCTTTGTATATCCAGTCTCTACTACATCCCAAGCGTCAGCACCTAAGGCCATTAAGTATGTTCTCATTCTAAGCTTCTAGAAGGAAAATTTTGTTCCATCAAACAGAGGAGGCTTAGTGGCTGAAGTCCCTTCATGACTTGTCATGTTTAAGTTACAGATCTGCCTTTAAATATAAGGAACCCACTCTGATACCAATTGTTGAAATTACTAAGACAATTTAGGGGGGGGAGTGAATCAGTTGTTACTGTGCTTAAAACTTTTATGAATTATTCATGATTTTTAATCTCTTCCAAGTGACCATTAATATTATACAAGATATGAACAACATAAATAATGAGCATAAGTGACACATAAGCTATACACAGATACATATTTTCACGAGGAAACCTATAAAGGGAGAAAACATCTTCTTATTCGAATGATAGGCAGTCTTTTAAGTTATGTACATCATATATCTTTGAGCACCAACTCAATGTGAGGCTACTACCTCTGTTTTACAAGCTCCAACTTGTTGAGAGAACCAACCCTCTTATTTCTCTAGCATCCACTACAAGGAAGCATCAACTCTCTGAGTGTTCCAGCACCAACTAGACTTATACAAGCACCAACTTGCATACATAAAACTTTGTGTTTTCCCTAGCACCTCCCTGCCACCCTGTTTTCTAGCCACAACTAGATGGAATATACAACTTCCAATATTCAAGCACCAACTTGAATGTCATAGGACCACGGCCCTCCCTAGCACCACCCTACCTCCCTAAGTGTAAATAAATGATTGAATAGCCAATAATACAGGTCTATTGATTCTTACCACTTCTTCTTTGTTCTGCAATTCTTCTCTGCTTCACTTTTCTTTTTCTTTGTTCATACTTGTATTGACTTGCTTCTGTCTATTTTTCAATTCTGATCTTCTTCTATCTATTCTGAAAATCTTCTCTACTTCTGTCTGTTCATCTTTTGTTTCTCATCTCTGAGTTTCATCTCACACTGTTCATACTGTAATTTTTCCTTTCTTACAATTCAACTCATTTTTCAGTTAGAACAGCCAACCTCACACAGTCACTGCATATCTCTTTTGTGCACTCCAACCTCTTTCGTTACACCTCGAATCTCCTAGTGAAAAAACACCTCAGCAACTGAATCGCCAACCGTCCAAGAACCATGATTCAATTCAACTAACTAAATCGTAACTGAACAATTAATTGTGAAGAGAAACAGTAGCCCTTCGATCAGATTCCCAAATAACCAACGTCATTGGATTAAATTTGGAGGGTCTCACGTTTATCCCATATGCCCACTGGCTGTGACCACAGGCCTAATCAAAAGGCACTTCACAGTTTTGCATTTCACGAATTTTTTTGCGAGTCACTCTGTCTCTTCCAACTCTCGATCAAAAAATGGAGCCTTGCAAATTGCAAGCTCCTTCCTTCATGTGCCCACCAGCTATGCCAACAGGCACTTTGCAATTTTGCGTATCGAAAATCTATTGATGAGACTTCTCGAGTCTCCCATGTCACGATCTTCGAAATGGCGCTTAGCTAGAATAGCTCCTTCCTCTCATATGACAACCAATTGTCACCAAGCGATTATCCACAAAGCACTTCGCGACTTGCAATTTTGGTAATCCTGTGATGAGGCATCCCGACTCTCCCATGTCACGATCTCCGAAATGGTTCTTAGAAACTATCTCCTTCCCTTCTCATGACCACTCGTTGTGACCAAGTGCTTATCCATAAAGCGATTTCGCAATTTCGCATTTCGGGTGATCCAACTGCGAGCTGGATCGACTCTACCATGTCGTGATATCCGAAATGGAGCTTAGCTAGGCTAGCTCCCTCCTTTAGCCTTTGACGATGTGACCTTGGCTAAGACCATGGGCCAAACATTCAAGTGATTCATTTCACGACTTCGCACATCGCAAGCTCCCATGCCACGCTCCTTTGACTCCTCCAATGTACAAGTCAGAGAAATGCCAATCACTCACCATGTGTCCTCTGGCTTCAACGACCAGGATTGTTTCACGATATCGCATATCACAAGTTCCCACACCACGCTCCTTTGACTCATCCAATGTGCAAGTCAGCAAAATTCCAATCGCTCGCCATGTGTCCTCCTCGATGATGGACATTCCCTCTACTTTCGAGACTTTGTAATCTCACTTCATCTTGCACTTAAAGGTCATGCTCATTCTTCTGGATCCAACGACGATCGGTCCTCGCGCTCATATCTAATTCTTGAGATTTGTTCTCCTCTTCTACGCACTCCTCCTGTCTGAATTCAGATTTGACAGCCATCAGGAATTCAGAATGGGTAATCCAATGATTATTGTTGCTCTTCATTATTACGCTTCTGATATTGACATGCCATCATCGTTGCGCTGCTGATCTTTCCACTTTCTCTTTTTTTTCATAATCATGTTGATTCATCGTCATGTTGATCTATGATCTTGCCATCAATGACAACAAGCATACTCTGCCTCTGTCTGTAAACATGCCAACATGTATCTCACCATCCATGAGTTGGAATTCCGGTCAATGTGTTGACACATTCTCCACACACTTCCTATCGTCTTCCCAATTAATTGGATGCCTTCCTTTTTGACCCGAACACTACACCAATAATATAATAATGTGGTGTTCATTAGTGCTATCAAAAAGGTTGCAGCCCAAGTTTTATTTAAAAGTAGGAAGCTTTTAGTATCTGTGTGGCTCATAACCTTTCCATATCTGTACCTTTCCATATCCAACCATGCCCTAGTCTCGTACATGAATAGCTTATTGGCATTCATTCTTATAACAAGTTCTTATCTTTTAATTTTCTTTGGTTACTACCCCATAACCAAATTAACATGACATTCTATTGTGTCAGTGTGTGCATTTAGAAGCTAAAAAACTTTGAATTAATATAGACCTCCAACCTTTACCACATCCAGTGGTATGCATTCAATAATATAATCATGTGATTTTATATAATAACTCTGGTTGAGGAAATTCTTACCTAAATTTCCTTTCAAAAATTATGCAAAAAGAGTAATAAAAACTCATACCTGCATGACTGCCATTAATAAATTTTATACTACCTGAATATCTGATTGCGGTAGAATCTTTCATGCTTCTTTTATCAAACTTATAACCAACACTTCATCCCTCTGTTGCTTCCTTCCTTATGCAACAACATCACCAACAACACTTGCAAACATGCAAGCATTATTTCCTCTAGCTGGCCCAACCAACCATAACATACTTGCTACCACAAAAATTGCAGCAACTTCTTTCTCCCTATAAAACCTTTTCTTACTGATCCCAAAAGTATTCATATATTCCTAGATTCCTAAATCTTCTTGTGTTCCCACTGTGATCATTGTGCATGATTATTCCTGCCCTAAGCACTTTTGATGCAGTGCCCCCACCTCAACGAGGTCTGTTGACCTCTCGGTCAATGAATCTTCAACTCTTGGAGTCGGGGAAGCTCTTCAAGTCCCTACTAGAACCTCTACAAAACAAATCCACGGGCCTTGTGAAAAGCCTCACTCACAAGAACTAGCGACAGGCGCAAGCTTCATCTATGTGACCACCGGATCTGACCATGTGCCTATCCAAAAGGCATTTTGAGATTTCACGTACTGGCTGTTTCGATATGAGTCACCCTCGACTCTCTCTATCCTCGAAACATGAAATAAGAGTCTAGTGTGTGCTAGCTCTTCTCTTAACTTCCATCATCATGACCTCTAGATATGACCTGGGGCCCTGCTTCCGAGCGCTACGGAACTTTACCCTTCGTGAACTTCGAGGATTAGCTCTCCTCCTTTCTCCCGAGGTCCGAACTCTCGAACCCTATTCGCCTTAGATCAACAGTCCATAGCTTTCTGGGTTCGATGGTCCAAATCAATTCCTTGTGAATCAGCAATTCACATTTCAGGGTTTCAAAAAATAGTTCCCCTCTTTTCTTCCGATATCTAGTTTTTTGAAATCCACGTGAGTCAGATCCAACGACTCACAGCTCCTCGCAATTCAACGATGTGGATCCTTTCTTGTGAATCAAAACTTCATGGTTCATGAAATCAGAAAACAATTCTCTTTCCCTTTTCAACTTCCGACTTCACTAAATTGAAGTGCGTCAAATCAACGACTCACACTCATCGTGATTAAATGGTCTATATCTCTCCTCGTGAATCAGATGTTTGCGTTTTGGGATTTTCGAGAGAAACTTCCTTCGTTCTCCCAACTCTCAATTTTTTATTTCCCGATGAAAGGAATCAACAGTTCGATATTCCTTGATATCGATGGTTCGCTACCTCTCCTAATCTTTCAAGTGCTGAATGACTCTCAGTGTTATCCTCCTCGCAATTTATTTTGATCTAACGACGCACAACTATCGACGCTTCTCCCTCCAAGGCTTCCTATCGTCTGTTCATGTTCTCAAAGACTTCTTGTCAGATGTCTTGGCATCAATTCTTCTGGACTTGACTTCCTCCCTAAATTGAAGCATTTTGAATATTTCAAAGGCTTCGACAGTGTTTTCCCTCTCGAGCTTTTGTTAATGAAAATTTAACTTCACCCTGGCGTACACTTGCGCTCTGCGTGAAAACTTGCATTGTTTCTCCCTAATATTTTAACTTACTCAGTCTCAAAGGGACTCGGCCCTTCTGCATCATACAAAATACTTTCTGGTTCCCTCCTGGCACACTCTACGCTCATCTTCTTGGGCCCTTCGAAAAATAAGTTTCCTCTATATGCACTCCTTGCGCTTGATATGCACACCTTGCATATCTTACAGAAGAGAACACTTGAAACTTATTCAATTTATTCGCAAACTCATTCACTCACCAAGGAAATCATACGTCCACAAAAAACATAATAACAGTAAACTATGAAACAATATCAACACTGTACAATTGGATCAATTTTCTCTATTCTATACATTTCAGAAAACAAAAACAAAAAAACATGATTACAACTCCTGTCTTTTACAGACACATTACAATGAAAATTCATCTAAAGACCAAGAAGTATCTCTGTCACCTTCTTTCTTCTATCTGAAGACATCTCTAGAACTTTTATGTTTTAATGTAACCATTACATTTGGATTCCTCTTTCGAAGACCTTCCCAATCAAAGCTTCCTTGCTCCATTATGAGCCTTGAGCAGAAATCTATGATTCTTTAAAACTTGTGCTTCTTTTCCGATGCACTTCTTGTGCAATGATCTCTTTTCTCTGAGCTAATGGCTCTTAGATATTTGTTGGACCCTATCACAAAGTTCCATATCTTCAATATTCTTTTGATGCGGGTTTGAACTAGACGAAACCCACCTACTTCCTTCCTAACCCTTTTCCCTTCTTTAACACAGTTTTCGGGCACTAGCCCTTGCTCATTAAGCCCCTGACCCACGCGACCCTAGTTCGTGACCAAGCACTAGATCGTCAAGTTTCTCTCATCGGGACTTTGGGGTTTCGGGTTTCAGGATTTCGGTCCTGGCGGCTCTCACACTCACTTCCCTCTCCAACTCCCGAATTCCGAACTTCTGAACTTTATAGCCACTGATCCCACAGCACAGTTGTCACCAACCATGGTGGTGACACGTGTTTCTCTTAAGAAGGTCCACGTGACTCTAAGAGACATCATCCGGCTCCATTGCTTCTACTTTTTCCTTTGAGACCCACTGGCACGTGGTACACATCCCATGTGTCCTCGTCCATCCCAGTGACGTCAACCCGACTCACTACTTTGGCTCATTGGGAATTCATGATTTCAGGTTTCAGGAGTTTGTGCATCAACAAATCCCACTTCTCCCAACAGCCGAACTCTTGAAATTACAATTTGCTCTTCTTATTGATCCAACGATCCTGATTTCCCCACAATCTGACGACTCAGATATCGTCGGCATTTTGCGTATCGGGATTTCATGTGTCACGAGGTCAAAATACTTTCCACCTCTGTCCTATTGATCCACGAAATGTCGAAATTATTCCTGGACAATTAATGGTCCAGATCTCTCCTAGATCAATGGTTGTGATCCAATCATGAATTCGCATTTCATGAATTCTCACGAGCTTTCCCTTTGACCCTTTCAAGTCACAAGTCAACAAAAGGTTGATTTCTCTCCACGTGTCCCTCCCGATGGACGGTTAGGATTGTTGTGGCTTTTCCACTTGCAAATATCTAACATATGTGGATCTCTGCTACATGTCCTTTTCAATGGACGATCCTGATGATGTCGAGGCTTCGCGTATCACTATTTCCACACTCCTCTGCAACTCCAAAGGGTTTTAAACCATGTGCACGTTCCCTGGATCCAACGAAGGTTGGTTCACACACTCAGATCTGATGGTCCATATTTGATCTCCTCTATGCGCTCTCCTAATTGTTTGGACGTGTATTCGATGATCCATATCTTCTCCTTTACAGTTGATCTACAACTGCAATTTTATTCTACTACTACCCCCCCTGAGCTTCGTAACATGGCCAGGTAACTCCTTGGTTCTCTGGAACTATCTAAGGTTCGAGATTGGTTCCTCCAACACAATTTCCACTCGATACCTTGGGTCCAAAGACCACTTATCAGGCCCATCCATGATCAGCGTTGAAAACATGGCTCAGAACTCGAATTTTGTCTACTTCGACAACATTTCTTTTCGAATTTCTTGCTTCAACTTCCACTAACATGGCCCATCTAGTCTTAGTGTTGTAACCAAGATCTGATACCAAAATATAACATCCCCGACCCTCCAAAGACTAGGAAATCCTACCAACACAACCTTCACTTAGCCTTTAAATCTCTAATACCAGATTGTAACATCCCCGACCACCAACAGGTCGGTCAATGCTACTACGCGGAACATTCTCATACTTATATATATAATATGATTATTAAATCTAATTAACATATTTAACCAAACAACACAGAGTAAGCATAGGATTACTGCTAATATACATCACCAAGGACATTAACAATAACTCATATGCACAAAAGAATACATGATAACATATAAGCATCACATGCATGGAAAACAAAATATTAAGCATAAACTGATAGTTATCTTTGAAACTATGGTAATCCCACCAACTGCGTCTAGACCTTCCAAGAACCTCCTAGCCTTAGGTTGCATTTCTCATCACTCTCAGCAGTAGTTCACCCCCGAGCTGGGACTAAGCTCCACCAGGAAAGGAAATCCTAGGCTAGGCAAGGTCAACGAAAGACACACAGTCACAAAGGAAGGATTCGCTCCTAGGAGTCACTTACACCCACTGCTCACAGACTCTCATTCCCCACATGCCTATCCCACCCCAGGAGTATACACCTTCACTATCACCAAGACAGTCCTTCGGCTGCTAAACCTCCCTTGCCTTGGGCTTCAGCAATAGACTGGACCGGAATTCTTAGAGATCTGTAGCAACTACAAGACCCTGTCCAGGAGTTCTTAATTCCTCGCCCCACTCTCTCACCTGGAGAGAGTTTCTCACAGGTTTGGAAACTTTTTCTATGACCAATTCTAGCACAGTGAGTACACAACACTAAGGCTCAACAACGCACAGTCAATGGAAGCAACCTCACACAGTCAGGAACTATGCTACCACAACAACCCACTGGGATAACACAACACGACCTAGGAAACTTTGGGTTTCTCAATCATGAAACATGGGACGGGTTCACGGTTATGGTTTCAGATATGTGTGAGGGTGTACAGAGATCACACGCAGAGACTTCCACAGTTCAGGTGAAGGATCCAGCACAAAACACCAAAAACAGAGGTCGATGATGGGCACCCGCGAGCTCAGACGAAGGATGGAGAATGGGAGGTCGAACCCCCAACACGACTCACTTCTCTGGTTTTAACTGCATGCACCCAGGTCGATACCTGTTTCCCTGGGGCTACATGCTCCCCATTTTTCACATGTTCCCCCTTCCAGGAACTTAGGATAAATCATAAACATTTACATAGCTTTGGAATCATATTTAATTATTATTCCCAGCGACTTAATTTCCTAAGCTTATCCCCTCTTCCCAACCTTTCAGCCTCCTCTCCCTTGCCCAGAATTTGTGGAAGCTTTGTCCCCCATCAGTCATTCATCATGGTCGGTCCACACGTAGAGATGTTTTTATATTAATAATGTGCATCATTACATGTACAAAAATCAGGCTCTTGGCCTTCAACACTTAGGCTCTCTGGCCTAATAAACACATAAGCCCACCAGCTTATATAAACTTGGCTCACCAACCTATACAACATAGTTACAATTCATAATGCAATTGGGGCACTTCCTTGGGGTATTACAAGTATAATGATAAAAATGGGGCTTCCTTTTAACTACCCATTGATACCATTGATATGGTTTTATCTCGAAGTTCAAGGTTTCTATGTGATTCCTTTCCTTATCACCCATAATATTATGCATTTCAAAATATTTCTCTATTTGGTTCACCTAGGAAAAGACCTTTGTTCCATCAAACTTCTTTAATTCAATCTTGGGAAAGTTGAATTTAAGACCCCCACCATAGTTAACTCCATTATTAGAGTTAAATCCACTTGAAAATTGTTTATTATCAACATGTTGTTCAACCAAAATACTACCTTTATTTTCCTAAGTTCCTTGCATTTTGATATCTCCTTTAGATAATCTCTCATCTAGAGCATGAAAGATCATGGAAGATAAGAAATTTTGTAATTCCTTCATGGATTTTTCTATTTCTTCTTTATTTTCATCAACCTTATTTTCCATGTGTGAACTATTTTCATTCATCTTCTTATCCATATTATTTTTCATTTCATCCATATTTATTTTAATAGTTCCATCCATCTTATGTTCCATTTGTTCCCTATTTTCAGTGATCCTCTTTTCCATCTAGTTTTAAATCTCTTGGATTTCATCTTGAGTCATGGTTGAGCTCTTTGGAGGTTCAGTTGGTGAAGTAAATTTTGGAGGAGCCTTTGGAGCCATGTGAGAAAATAATAATTATCCTCTTTTTCCTCTTTATTGAAAATTTTGAATCACCAAAAATAGATCTTCCAATAAAAAATTATGTCGATTATAAGTTGTGTACCTTTCAAGCCATTAATTTGGAGTTTGTTCTCCTAGCCGACCTTCCCTCTAATGTATTTCTAAAATTTAATCCCTTTTGAGTTTGAAATTTTGTCATGTAGTACTTTGAAATGTCTTCTCTACAATTCCATAGGTTTGACCAAAATTGGATGTGCCAAGTAAAAGTTAGTGTAACTTTCCAAAACCTTGTTAATATTTGGCCTTTTTGGGAGAGCGGACTTGTACAGAATTCCACGTGTACAATATTTAATTAATGATTTTAAAATTAGTACTAGAAATATTATGGACTTTCCTGTTTCAAATGAAACTAGTCTCATAGAATTTATATCATATAAGAAGAATATATGACTATTTTACCCAAAACACATGTTCAAGATTAGTTATAGGCCTAGTAAAAAAACCCTATCTTCCATAGGGTATATATTCGAAAGTATAACAACCCAAAAGATAAAATTTGAAACACAAGTACATTGATATGTCTTATAAATAAAATCCAAGTTTTGTTGTCTCAAGCATCAAAAAAAAAAATGTAGTGAAAAATCCAAGATAACTCGATTAAAGAAGAAAAACCCTAGGACCGATGCTTCGAAACCAAATGTTAGGATCTAATGCCTTAAAATGATAAAAAAATCAACGAATATAGTCCACATAGAGGGGGAAACCTTCTTTTACAATATATCCAATTCAGAATATGATATGATATGTGATAAGATGATTGTAAGACTAGGTCTCCTTGGTGTGTGTGTGTGTGTGTGTGTGTGTGTGTGTGTGTGTGTGTGTGTGTGTATAGGAGACAAAGGGTAAAATTATAATGAAATGGTACGATGAAAGGTTCTAGCTAACATACAAATATAATACTATAAATGTAATAATTCAATATCTAGGGCTTAACAAGGGGTTTTACACATAAAATGGGGCTTTGTCTAGGTCTTAACATATTATCAAGAAATTATGTAAAGCATAAAACTCTTGTATTCAATATCTAGAACAATGAGTCAACATGTTACAATGTAATTATTTTATATTTTAATCCTAGACTTACTAAATCAACATAATCATAGATCTCTATTTTTATAGTTTTACAATGGAAAATATAGAGTGTTGTTGAAAATAACACTCCTCCTTCAATTTCTATGATTTGCTATATTCTTGTTCACGTCTGGAACAAGGGATAGGAGATCCTTGTATTGTTTTCTAAGTTTCCTACGCTACACCCTTGATTATTTTCATTGTGAAGTTGCTCAAAATCCCTTCTTGTTGGGTTGTTATATTCTTTGCAGTGAAATCCAAGTCAATATAAATCAACTAACAGTCGAAGGTCGAGGTGGATCGACAGCAAGTCGAAGGTCGAGGAAGTCGACCAGGAAAAGTCGAAGTCGAAGATATCAACGACAAGTCAACTGAAAAGAGGTCAAAGTGTGGGCATGAGACGATCGACTGGATACTGAATGAAGGTCGACTGTAGTCGACTAGTAACCCAACTTGGATTCCATTGTAACAGAATCTCAGGATTTGTGGGATTTATAGCCAATGATATGCATGGATCTGTAACCATTTTTTGGGCGAAAATATTTAAGGTTTTTCCTATTTCAAATCCTATAAAGAGGCATGTTGTAAGTCCGTAAAGGTTGATGCGAGAATGAAAAATGTTGTAATTCTAATGCATGGTAAATCATAGGTTGTTGATCATGTATAGGTTGTTGGTAATGACAAGTGAGTGTTCAGAGCAGTGTTATTCTTTGGTGAGTATATCATATATTGATTTTCCAATATTGAATATGAGAACTAAACCCTAGGCACATTAATATTTGTAAGTCATAAATTGTGTTAAATATTGTGGTAAAGAATAGCTACTAGTTCTAGAATACAGATAGAAAAATTCAATGGCCAAAATTTTGATCTTTGGAATATTAAGATGGAAGATGTTCTTGTGGATCGAGAAAAATGGACAGCGGTCTATCTAGGGTACTCATCCGACAGGCATGTCGATGAAAGAATGGGAGAAACTATAAAGAAGAGAAATAAGTATGATTCGTCTTTGTCTTGCATATTCGATGTTGTTGAATATCTTGGGTGAATATTCGGCCAAGAAACTATGGGACAAGCTGAGAAGCTTATAATAGTCGAAATCTATAGTAAATAAGTTGTTTCTCATAAATAAATTGTATCTTCTGAGGATGAGTGATGGAAGTTCAGTGACTGATCATTTAAATGTGTTTAATACCATGTTAATCCAGTTTTCATTTGTGGATATTAAGATCATTGATGAGGAGAAATGTATCAACCTATTATGATCTTGCTAGACTCTTGCGATAGCTTAGTCATGGCTATTAGGAGTAATACAACCACACTAGTGTTAGAGGACATGATTTCTTCTCTATTGTCGGAATAAATGAGAAGGAAGAACATGGAAGGATCGACCAAAGATTCTCTGGTAGTGAGAGGTTGACTGGTAGAAAGAGATAAAGGAAAATTCTATGGTAGAAAGTTCAAGTTGAAGGGTAGATATAAATCCCCCGTTCATCTGACATAAATATGTTGGAAATGTGGTAAAGATGGGCATTATAAAAATGATTGTAATTCGAAGGAAACAGAAGTCAGTGTTGGATCCGACGAGAATCAGTCGACTAAGAGAAAGATGACCTTAGACAAGGGAGGTGATGTGTACCTGGCTTCGACCAGTACACAGTCATATCAATATGTTTGGTTGATTGACTCAGGAGAATCCTATCATATGACACCAAATAAAGAATGATTATGTGAATATGAGCAATATGATGGGGGTCATGTGTTGTTGGGGGATGAATCGACAACCAGAATTGTCGAATGGGGAAGAGTCTGAATGAAATTGCAGGATGGGAGGAAAAGAAACCTTATAGGTGTGCTACACATTCTAGGTTTGGAGTGATGCAATCATGCATACTTTGTTTCAGAATGATTTGTGCAATATGGTCACAGGTGTGATGGTCTTAATGAAAGGAGTGCAGATTAATACCATGTACAAGTTGTTAGGGAATGTCAAATCGACTAGATGTAACAACATCATTTCTCCTAAAATCGAATAGACTGCGACTCGACTCAATGTCAACACAACTCAACTCGACTTGAGCCAAGTCATTCCAAAATGACTTGAAAAGACATGATGAGATCAAACCAATCAGGTTATGGCACGATAGGATGGGACACATTGGAGAAAAATAAATTCAAGCTATGCAAAGAAAATGTATGGTCAAAGGTTTTCCTGAATGTGGTTTAGAAGTCAACTTTTGTGAACATTGCATATATGGAAAACAAAGTTGGGTGAGGTTCCCATCTGAAGCAACAAGGGAAAATGGGATTCTAGAATTGGTGCATAGTGATGTGTTTGGCTCGGTTACAATGCCTTCACTTGGTGGATCCTTGTATTATGTCTCCTTCATAGATGATTTTTCCAGGAAGACATGGATATATTTCCTGAGGAATAAATCAGATGTTTTTGAGAGATTTAAGGAGTTTAAATCTCTTGTGGAAAACCAAACAGAGAAGAGGATTAAAGTGTTGAGGATTGACAATGGTGGTGAATTCTGTGGAAAACAATTTGATCAGTTATGTAAGCAGTGTGGCATAGCACACCAAAATAACACACCATATACCCCACAACAAAATGGAGTTTCTGAGAGAATGAACAGAATGTTGATGGATAAGGCAAGGAGCATGCTCAATGGTGATGGGATTGCACAAGAATTTTGGGCAGAGGCAATTGAGACTACAAGATATCTGGTAAATATGTCTCCTTTGTCAGTGATAGTCGACATGACTCCAAATGAGGTATGGTATGGTAAGAATCCTTCCTTGGCACATCTCAAGGTATTTGTCTGTTATGCATTTGTGCATGTTCCCAAGGAAAATGGGAGAAAGTTGGACAAGAAGGAAGTCAAATATATTTGCATCGGATATAAAGAAGGGATGAAAGGATATAAGCTTTGGGATCCTGCATCAAGGAGAACAGTGTGTAGTTGAGATGTGGTCTTCAGAGAATTCAAAGGTAAATTTGAGCCTGAGGAAGTTGTTCAAACTGAGAATAATTCTAATACGGTGTGGTTTGAATTGAGGAATGAAGAAGATGATTCATATGATTCAAATGAATCTGAGGAAGAGGTGGAACAAATAACTACAGTGGTAAGGAGGTCAGAAAGAATAAAGAGACTAGTTGAGAGTTATATTCCTCCTTACTTCTATTCTGCATTCATGCTAACTACCATCAATGATGAGCCCAAGTCGGTCGGTGAGGCAGTCGACTCAGCAGAGGGTAAACTATGGAAGGACGCCATGGTCAAAGAGATGGAATCCTTGTACAAGAATGAGACATGGGATTTAGTCATGTTACTTGGTGGAATAATTCTCATTGGTAGGAAGTGGGTTTTCAAGAAGAAGATGAATGTCACAGGGAAAGTCAAGAAGTTCAAATCTCGAATGGTGGTGAAATGTTATTCCCAAGTCGAGGGAGTCGAATTTGGTGAGATTGTTTCCCTTGTTGCAAAACTAACTTCCATTAGAGTATTAATGTCTCTGGCTACAACATTCTATCTGGATATAGAACAGATGGATGTGAAGACAACTTTCCTACATGGGGACCTGGAAGAAGAAATCTACATGAAATAGCCTGAAGGATTTGTAGTAAAGGGAAAGCAAGAGTTGGTGTGATCCCTTTATGGTCTAAATAAATCACCAAGGATGTGGTACCAAAAGTTTGACACATACATCCTTAGTTTAGGATTTGTGAGAAGCAAATCTAATCATTGCATATATTCCAAGGAAGAAGGGGGGTGTTTCATATATGTATCTTTGTATTTTGATGGCATGTTGTTGATTGGAAACAACATGGATGCAATAAAGGAGGTGAAGAAGAATCTATCCTCGAAATTCGACATGAAGGATCTCAATGTAGATAACTTCATTTTGGGAATGGAGATTAAGAGAGATTGAGCTGCTAGAAAGATCTGGTTGAATCAGATGAAGTATATTGAAACAATTTTGAAACGGTTCAACATGCAAGATTACAAACTGGTGAAGGAGTCAATGCTAGTGGGAGCAAGGCTGACAGTTAAACAGTGTCCAAAAACACAGGAATAAATAGAGGACATGACATGTGTTCCCTATGCAAGTGTTTTTCGTAGTCTAATGTATTCGATGGTATGCACTCGGACATACATTTCCCATGCAGTGGGAGTATTGAGCATGTACATGTTGACACCTGGAAAGGAGAACTGGACAGTTGTCAAAGAGTATTCATTTATTTATGTGGCACGAAGGATTATGATATATGCTATTAAGTAAAACATGAAGTTGACAGTGGTAAATTATATGTACATGGATTTGTCGTCACCAACTGGGTTGGAGATCTGGATCAACAGAGGTCGACCAGTGGGTATGTCTTCAAAATGTTTGGTAGAGAAATAAGCTAAATGATTAAGTGATAGGCAGTCGTATCCTTGTCAAAAATAGAAGTTGAATACATGGTGGCCACCCATGGAAGAAAATAAGTGGTATGGCTTCAAAGGTTGTGTTCAAGAATCGAGTTTGAACAGAGAGCTATGAAGGTGAGTTGCGACAGTCAAAGCGCAATATTTTTGGAAAATAACCCTGCTTGCCATTCAAATACTAAGCACATTGATGTACAATACCATTTTGTGAGAGATATTGTGGAAAGTAACAAGGTTCTACTGGAGAAAGTAGACACCTTGGAAAACATAGCAGATTTGTTGACCAAGTCTATGAGTGTTGTGAAGTTCTCTTAGTGCAAAGAGGCAATGGGAATTTCTACCCTGGGTGTATGAATGAAATTTCAAGAATCTCTTATTTCAGCAAAGAAGACAACAAGTGGGAAAATGTTGGATTGTTATATTCTTTGCATTGAAATTCAAGTCAAGGTAGATTGACTGACACTCGAAGGTTGAGGTGGATCAAAATCATGTCGAAGGTGGAGGAAGTAAACCGGATAAATTCGAAGTTGAAGATATCGACATCAAGTCAACTGACAAGAGGTCAAAGTGTGGGCATGAGATGACCGACTAGAGATGAAATGAAGGCGAACTTGTGTTCGACTGGTAACCCGACTTGGAGTTGACTATAATAGAATCCCAAGATTTGTAGGATTTGTAGCTAATGATAATCATGGATCTGTAACCATTTTTTGGGCGCCAATATTTAGGGTTTTTCCTGTTTTAAAGCCTATAAAGAGGCATGTTGTAAGGCCGTAAAGGATAATGCGAGAATGAAAAATGTTGTAATGCTAATGCATGGTAAATCGTAGGTTGTTGGTCATGTATATGTAACCAGAATTGGCTGCAGGGTTGTTCTTGAGAAGGAAAGAGGGTATGATGTCGATTTTGTCTTAGGTGTGGACCAAGGTTAAACATGTAACCTTTTATTCTGATTGAATGAGACAACAAGAGAGAAGAATGCTCAAAGGAATGTTGGTTTCTCTCGATTAAGGGTTCCAGGGTAAAATATCGGTGTATTGTGTGATGCTTGTTTCATTTACGTTCTTTATTAAATTCTTCTTCTCTTATTCTAGGATTAGTGTGGAAGTGTCTTTCATTTCCAGGCACTTATGCCATAGTTCCATGATTCCAGAAGTGAAATCGTGGATCCATGATATTTGGTATGTATATTATCCTTAATAGTTGTTATTGTTGACCATGCATTGACCGATGGGTAGCAATCATCTTTAGCAAGTTTCAATAGGAATCCCACCATGTCATGAAGCTCATGATTGCTTTCCAAGTGGATGGTCTAAGTTTGGATGAGTGTTGCTACATAAACCTTGGACAAATTATGAGAATAAATTATGGTAATTGACCTTGAAATTTTGGTAATTGCATTAGTAAATGACCATTAATAGAAATTTAACTATCAAAATTAGGAATTTGGAAATAAAGATAACTTGTTACCTTGAATATTCTCTTTGTTCCATTAATCTTGTATAAATTGACAAAAAGGATTATTTTTAGACAAAATGGGAGGGAAATAGGCTTAATTGGAAGTGTTTGAAAGTGTCAAAACTGAGTCCCAACAAAGATGTTGATAAGAATGTCTAAGTTGTAATATGTTTACAAAACCCTAACATATGGAGGAATTGTATCTCCATGTTGAAGAGGATAAGAGAGAAAAAGAAACTCCTTCCAAAAATGGAGGAGGGTAATAATAAAGATGCAGGCAGAGTTTCTAAGTTGTCAAGTAAAGATGACATGAGTGATTATGATATTAAGTAATGTGAAGTTGAAGAGGATGGTGTGAAAAAATGGTAAAAAGGGGAGGAATCCTCTTTATAGTTTGAATATTGATCCTCATGTAATGGAGGGAAGTGAATATGATGAAAAGCATGTCATGGAATTCATACTAGTGTTGAATAGAGATGGTGAGGTGGAAAATCATGTGGAAGTTGTCAAATATGAAGATGAAGAAGTTGAGAATCCTATAGAACCGATGACTACAAAAGTAGATAAACAAATTAAGGAAGGACCATATTCCAAAGGGAGCATTAGAATGATAAATAAGTACACAAAAGTGATGGATGGGAAGACACTTCAGATATCGCAGACACACTAGAAGCAATCAAGAAGGAGACAACCTTAGCAGTCACAAATGCATTAATTAAGGTTGCATGTTAGGAATAAGATAATTTCATAGAAAGGACCCTTCTTTATATCATGATTGTTTTGTCAATGAATTCATAGGAATGAATAATAGACAAGTGCAAGTTTCTATATATGAAAATGAATGGCACTAGAATTGAAATCCAAGATTCCTTTGTACGTAGCATGAGAAAATAAGAAGATGAAGAGGATTATGAAAACAAGTTGATATTCCAATATAAAAATGCATAGATGGAAACCAAACCCTGTGTTTATGAAAAGGTCACTAAAGAATATGAGCATGTTTTTGAAGGTATGTTTGAGGATAAAGATATTTCATTTGCATGCGAGCAAAACTATTGTCACATGGATTAGGTTTCCCACTCGAAATGAAGGAAATGGTTTAGGATATTGTTGCATGTATATATGGGAAAGGATATGTTGTGTTCAATATGGATCCATTTTACTCCATGATTAGTTTGAATATTGTGGAGGAAGAGTCGAGGAGTCATGGAGGAAACTACAAGGGTAGACTATAAAACCATGAGTGGTTTATATAATCAAGTTGAAGGAAGAGAAGGAAGAAGCATCCATGACATGAGGCCATGCTTCATCTTTTACCTAGAGAGATGTTCTTTTGAAGCCTCTACTATAAAATTTTCAACTCAAGTCTTCACTTCCTCTCTCATGGTGCAACTTTTGTGATGACACAACATGACATGAGTATTTGTGAAGTTTTTATGTTAGCAAAAGATTTTTTTCATGGAATATAACTATGCAAATTGTTGCAACTTTAGATTGGGTTAAATATGAGGATGCATTTGTTTTTTCTATGAGAAATAAAAACTTGAATAATAGAAACAATCTAAACCCACTAGCAAACAACTCTTCAAACTCTTAGAATTTTGATGTTTCTTATTCAAAACAACAAGTTTGTGATGTTATTTTACCTACAAAAGATTTGTATTTAGAATCTAAGTTACCTTTGTATAATATTGTAAGTAATATTTTATCTACTTAGGCTCACGTGATTGTGCGTAGAGCTTTTAGATCTCCAAAATAGTAAGAAAAACTACATATATTGCTTGTTGTTATGTTGTAGTAAAAAACACAATAATCAACCAAAATTGTAGCTCTAGTGTTGTCACCATCATTGATGAGAATCATTTTGATACAAAGGTAATGGCCACCAACTCCTTTAGAAATCTTGTAAAAAAACATCCCATCCATGTATGAGTGAAAATGATGGGAAAATTTTAACATTGTTTTTGGTAGGGTTCTAATATCCCTAACCCCTCAAGTAGATAGAATAATACGTGTTGATATGTAATAACAGTCGCCATTAGTAAACAAGGCCTATGTAATATTGTGAATATGTCTAATATAAGAAGACTTACTAGAAGGTTCCACCTCTAGAATGTTCTCTAGAAGATAGAAATAGTATAAATAGGGGTAGAAAGAAAATAAAAGGTTGTCCTGGAAATCATTTGTACTAAAGATTTTATCTATTGGAGGTTTCCCACTCGAAAAGGCACACAAAACTTTCTCTCAAGATAATAAAGGTATCATCATTTGGATCTATATTGTCATTGTGCTTTTTAATTCATCTCTTTCTATTAACTAATTTTGGTAATAATTATGCGACTACTTTGCGTATATTTTTTTGGTACCTTACAAGTGGTATCAGAGCTCTTTCCTCTACATATTTTTAGAAAACAAATTGTAGGCTAGATATGTGTGTTGGCTTCTTTAAAGCATAGTGATATGTCATTCAATGGGGAAAATTGTGGTTGGGGAAGAATACATGTAGGAAATACACCTAATTTCACGTGGTTACTTGAAACACGTCATTTCATCTGGTTTGAAACCTGTGTAACCCCTATTGGTACCCCTTAAAGTAGTAACACATTAGAAAACACCTATACATGACCATTCACTCCCACGTACCCTTGGGCATATAAGGAGTCACATAGGTCTCCTGAAACTAGTTGTAGATTAGCCAATCAATTGCTTGACTAATATAGTGGAAATAAGGACAACACTTGGGTAGACTACTCTCGTGTACATGGGTAATCATGTAGTATGGATAAGGGTGTGGTTGATCCTCCTTAGTTATATCCTTGAGATATTGGGTCAAGTACTACTGTTGGACCCCATTGGTATATCAGGGAGCTATAACACAGGGTAATCCCTTTTCCGTAGGAACCCTCAAAACCCTAACACTTGTTGTTGGAATAGAACATAGCATAACATAGTGGAAATTTTTCACATCTAATGTGTGCGACCTTGCTTATTTCATCTAGGTTGTGAAATTCCTACACAATTTTAACTATTAAAAATTTGGGCATTTTGTCACTGCAATATTATTCAGACGTGAGTATAACTCCACAAGAGTAAAAAAATGTTCTTATTTGGGACCTATCCCACTAGATTCTTCTCTTCGCACTAATCGCAATGGTACCCCTCTCTCATAATCCTCCTTTTTTCTATGGACCCATCGACCCTCCCCAACACTCTTATTTGTGACCTACCCCACCGAATTCTTCTCTTCGCACTAATCCTAGTGATACCATTCTCTCATTATCCCTTTTGTATAGACCCACCATCTCTATTATGTCCTCTCCCAAATGTCCCGCACCTGCAACCAATACCTTGACAACCACCTCAATGCCATAGAAAAATATCATGAAAAAACTAGGAAAGATATCACTAACATTACTTCAACTATTTCTACCATAAATTCCTGGCTCACCCAACTGGACACCCTCTCTGATATTGTAAACCAAATTGATAGTAGTGATTACTCACTCTCATGGTCTTATCTCCTCTAAAAAACCTTCACACTAAGAGGGTGTTGACTCATCCCATTCCATGTCCTTTCATTCTAACCCCCTTACTCGTGACCCGCATCTTCCCAAAGTTTAGGTCAAAAAATTTGATGGCTTGGACCCCATGAGCTGGGTCACTCAAATGGAACATTTTTTCTCCTTGCATGGCATCATTGTTTACTTGATAAACTTTGTATCAGTGTCCTTTATTTGGATTGTGAACGATATCAATGGTGGAAATGGTGTAAACATTCACACCGAGGGTATATATCTTAGACCCAATTTTTTGCAAACCTTTATGAATGTTTTGACATAGACATGCATAATTTGGGCCATTTTACCAAGCTTAATCAGTTTGTTACAATGGAAGAATACATTGTTTCTTTATTGTCTTTCCAAACTGAAGGCATGTCTCACACCTTCTTCCATGAATGATTTATTAGTGGCCTTAAGGATGAAATTCAAACTCATTTCCTAATGGCTCGCCACCAGACCTGGCTTGAATCTACTCACTAAGCCAAGGAAGCAAAATGTGTAGTCTCTTCTCAAATAAAAAAATCCCTCCTTTATTCCCTATTCTCGCCCCACCAATATATCCCCTCCTCTTAAGATTTTGAAATTAACCTGGGAAGAAATGATTGAACTCCAACTTAAGGGTCTTTGCTACAATTATGATGAAAAATATTTTCTGGGGCACAAATGTAAGGAGAAAAATCTTTTTGTGGCCATTTCTGAAGAGGATGGTGATGTTTCCCTTTTCGAAGTGCTACTTTAGGCCGAAGATCATAGCTCTCCATATGATACACCAAAATTTGAACCACTTATCTCTCTGAATGATCTCATTGGTATCTTTGTTTCCCAAGAGCTTAAGTTAATTGTCTATATCAAGCATCAAAAATTCATTATCCTCGTCGATAGTGGAAGCACCCATAATTGTATACATTGTCGAATTGATCAAGAGACATTTTGTTGTATATGGGAAGTCAATAGCTTCCAAATCATGATTATTGATGGTACTTCATTGAAATGTGAGGGTCATCATGAAAATGTGTGCCTGCATATTGGTAATTATAACCTAAAATCCCACATGTTTGCTACTAACATTGGCAATTGTGACATTGTTCTCTATGCTAAATGGTTACACACACTAGGTCCCATCACCATGGACTTCAAGGATTAATTATGAGTTTTCAGTAGGATGGACAACAATAGCATTTCCAAGGCATCACGACAGGATCCTCTAATATTATCAATTCACACTAAATGCAGAAACTCCTCAAAAAAGGTCATTCCAACATTATTTCCCAATTCCATGTCATTCAAGCAGTTGAGACTCCCTCACCGGCTATTCATACCGACAAACATTTTATCCTCTCCAAAAACCAATAAATTTTTGACAACCCCCAAGTAATCCCACCTTCCCATGGCCCCCATGATCATTCCATTCCACTTGTCCCCAGTAGTCCTCCTCCTAATGTTCACCCTTATCGTCATCCATTTTCCCAAAATAATGAAATTGAGAAAATTGTTCAACAATTGTTAGTTGTGGGTATCATATATCCTAGTACCATCCCTTATTCTTCTCCCATCATCATGGTACTCAAGAAATAAGGTGCATGGTGAATGTTCCCTTATTTTCAATCCCTCAACAAAATTACCATCAAAGATAAATTTCCCATTCTCGTCATTGATGACCATTTGGATGAACTGAGTGGTGCTCAATTCTTTACCAAACTTGATCTTTGTTATATCTACCACCATATACATATGACGGAGGTCGATATTCCCAAAATTTCCTTTTGTATTCATGAAGTCCATTATGATTTATTGGTCATGCCCTTTGGGCCTATGTAATGCACCCTCCACTTTCCAAATCCTCATTAATCATGTCTTTCACCCTTTCCTCCATCATTTTGTAATGGTCTTCTTTGATTATATACTCATTTATAGTAAAACTTACCAAGCCCATCTTTCCCATGTGGATCACTTCTTACATTTACTAACTCAACACCAACTTTTTCTCAAAAAGTATAAATGTGACTTTGGAGCTTCTAAAGTAGAGTACTTATTCTATATTATTGGTAAGAATGGTGTCAATGTGGATCCTAAGAAAATAGAATCTATGAAAGACAAATCCTGATCCTAAAAATCTTAAAATTTTGAGAAGTTTCATGGGTTTAACTGGATATTATCACAAGTTTGTTCAAATTTATGGAAAAATTGTATCCCCACTCACTGCTCTCCTTAAAAATAATTCTTTCAATTGGAATTTGGTCACTCATCAATCCTTCCAACCTTTGAAAGAGGCTATGTGTATGACTCTCACTCTGGCACTTCCCTACTTCACAAAGAACTTTGTTTTGGAATGTGATGCTTTTTAGAAAGGCATTGGGGTGATTCTCATGCAATATGGAAGACCTTTGGCTTTCACTAGAAAACAAATTTTTGAGAGACACTTGGGAAAATCCACCTATAAAAAGAAAATTTTGGTTATTCTACATGCAATGGATCTTTGGCATCCTTGGTTGCTTGGGAAATGCTTCCAAATTAAAATGGATCATCATAACCTCAAGTAATTTTTGGAACAAATAATTTCATCTCCTGAGCAACAGAAGTGGTCGACCAAAATGTTCGACTATGATTATGAGATCATTTACAATAAGGGAAAATAAAATGTGGTTGTTGATTCCCTTTCCAAGAAATATGAAGAATATGGGTTCCTCTTTTCACTCTCCTTCATTGTATCGGATTGGATAAAGGTCATTTTCTATGAATGGTTCCAAGATCAAAAAATTTATAGTTTGAACCAGCAATTGCAACAAGACCCTTATGCATCTTCGGGATAATCTTGAAAAATTAGGAGCTTCGCTATAAAGGCCACTTGTATTTGAGAAAACAATCCACTTTAAATTCATTGTGCTCTTTGAACTTCATGTTTCACCAACAACAAGGAATTTTGTCTTTCAAAAAACATATGAAAGGATCAAACGTTCATTTTTTTGGTAAGGAATGAAGCAAGACATCCACATGGCCAAATGTGATACTTTCCAATGCCATAAGGGAGAAACAATCAAAACTCTAGGCACACTTCAACCTCTCCCTATTCCACCTGCTATATGGAAAAATATCTCTATGGAATTCATTGTTGGATTACCCAAATCTCGAAATAAATTAGTAATAATGGTTGTGGTTTATCACCTTTACAAATATGCTCATTTATGTTCCCTCCAACACCCTTTAAAAGCCTCCACAATGGCTCATTTTCTTATGGACAATATCTTCAAACTCCATGGAATGCCTCACCCTATAGTTTTCGACCGTGATCCAACTTTCACAAGAAAATTCTAGAAAGAATTGTTCAGGCTCCAGGGAACCCAATTACATATCAAAAATTCCTATCATCCCTAGACTGATGGTCAAACTGAAGTTGCCAACAAGTGCTCGGAATCATATTTGAGGTGCGTCCTTTCTGAATGACAATCTTAATGGGATCATTAGTTACCACTACTTGAATGCTGGTACAATACATATTACCATGGTTCTACTCACATGAATCCATTCGAGGCAATCTATGGTCATTGTCTCCAAGGTCCAGAAAGTCGAAAAAACCCTTACAGTATGATTTGACATTCTATGTAACCTCAAAGGGAATTTTTTCTTCGCTCAGAATGACATGAAGAAACAAGTTGATTAATGTCATTCTGAATGCAATATTTATGAAGGGGGTCAAGTGTTTCTTCACATACAACCTTATAAGTAAACTTCATGTTGATTAATTGGGTTGTTTGTCATTGATGTCAACCCTTGAAGCAAGTCTGGTAGAAAATTATGGTAGCCCCAATAGTATGGTTTAATGACTTAAGTTTATTTGATGTAAAATGGTATGAAGATTAGTATATTTGCAGGTAAGAATATTCTAGATGGATAGTACATGCTATGCCATTTCTGGTGATATGTGGAAAGTCACATACTCCTCATGGTTAGAGATTTATGTCCTTGTGAAGTTGGAGAACCCTCATGAGTTATATAGAAGGTCAAAGAAGTCAAATTATTCTAGAAGCTCCTAGAAGAAGTTGACTAGTCAAGTGGGTGAAACTAGGAGTTAATCATGGGTTGAGTTGTTGCAATAAGAAAATAACTAAAAATAAATTAGTTTCAACTAGAAGTTGAGAGTTTACTATTTTTTGGATAAAGTCGTTATAAGTGGAAAAGTGGTTAGAAGTGGGTTATCCCTAAAAGAAGGAAGTTGGGTTAACTTGGTTAGAAGGTAACCCCTTGAAGAAGCTACATGGTAGTATAAGTAAGAGAGCAAGGCTCTCCTATTAGCACCTATTGAGTACATTGAATATCTAGTATTGTGTAAGGTTTATTGCAGGTACTCATTGATACATATGAAGTTACACTTCAATTCTAAGGTAGCACGAAGGGTTGACGGAGAAAGTTTCAGAAGTGGTTTTTTTGGTACATCTTGCTAGTGTTGAGGCACATATTGTATTTCTTGGTATATAGTTGAGGTTTTTTTTGGTACATGGTTGAGATCTTCTAGTTTTGAAGTGGTTGTGAAGTTGTTGGTGTAGTGTGAGGCTATATATCAATGAGGGTTTGATGTATATTCCATGTGAGGGTTATTACACTTGTTCATGATTATACACACATGTATGGCACATGACTAGAGAGATATAGATGCACTTGGTTAAGGGATATGTAAAATGATATATGCATAGGGCACAACTACAAATAATACGCAGTGACGGGTCGTGGTTTGATGTGATAGACGCAAAAATTGTTTGAAGCTTTAGAAAAGGTGAAACACCCTATTTTTCTGAAGGTGTACGCAGGCTGCAATATAGACATGCCACGTACATAAGCATGCTACAGTATAAACATGTTGCATACATACGTGAGCTGCAACACAGACATGTCATGTACCTATTGGTTTTTGTTGGTACAGGCATACTTCTAGTACAAGATTGATCGTAGGCTTTTTGTATAGGTTAGTTACAGGTTTTTGGCTCAAATTGGTATAGGTTTATAGTGGTTAATATCACAGTGATAATGTGGTAGTGGTTTCATCATTTGACACTTACATTTCAGGGTGGTAGGATGGGGAAAGGATAGGTGGTTGTAGCCACCTTCCGGTTGTATCCAAATAACATAGGGGGTTGTAGCCTCCTTCTGGTTGTAGCCAGAGAATTAGGGAGTTGGAGCTTCCCTCAGGTTGTAACCTAAAAATATAGGGGGTCAGAGCCTCCTTCTAGTTGCAGCGAAGAACAAAGGAAGTTGGTGCTTCCAATGAATGTAATTATTAAAGACATATAAGAAAAAATGTTGTTGTTTTCTTCCGCATTGGGTTCCCATGTAAAAATATGGGTGTACTATGTATGTGTATGATTTTTTATTGTTCATGGTTTATTTACTCTGCATGTGTTGAATGATAATAGTATATTGAACATAAATATAAATAGCGCTTACATATTGTGGTTAAAAGGATTAAAAATCTCTATTATTGAATCACCCCCCCCCC
>ML802674.1:0-27167 GCA_009831015.1 Picea engelmannii | reverse complement strand
ATCTCAGTAATCCAACAATTGGTATCAGAGCAGGTCCCTTCAGAAATTAGTTTAACCACTGGAAGGTAGATCATGGAGAGCAACAGTATGTACGAAAATGGAATACCATAGTTTGATGGACAAAAATATGCATTATGGAGTATAAGGATGAAAACATATGTACAAGAATAGGGATTTGAGGTTTGGCAATCAATTTTAGATGGGTATAAAGAACCCGTTATTCCTCCAACAAATGAAAATGGAAGGAAACTCAGTCTAAATAATTCAAAAGAAAAAAATTATCATTTGAATGGTATTGGTGATTCGTTATATGGAAAAATTATGCATTGCATCTCTGCAAAGGAGATTTGGGACAAAATCCATAATGTTTATGAAGTAGATGAAAAAGTAAAGGCATCAAAGCTTCAAACTTACTGAGGTAAATTTGAACAACTGAAGATGAAGGAAGATGAGAATATTGCATCTTACTTTTTAGGAGTTGATGAAACAATGAATGCAATTAGAGGATTGGGAGAAGAAGTGAATGAATCTATAATTGTTCAAAAGGTACTAATATATCTTCCAATGAGATTTGATCCTAAGATCTCAGCACTAGAAGAAAGAACATATATGGATTCAATAAGCATGGATGAACTACATGGAATTTTCACAGGCTATGAAATGAGAATTGACCAGGAGAATCCATTTACAAAAGAAGTAGCATTCAAGGCACCCAATAAGTCAAATAAAAATGGAAAGGAAAAGGAAAAAGAATATATCAACAACAGTGACATCTGAGAAAACGATGAGGAAATGGCCAACTTTGTCAGAAGACTGAAAAAGGGAACCGGCGAAAAATATAAAGGTAAACTTCCATTATTATTTTTTAATTGTGATGGTATTGGTCATTTTTCTAACAAATTTCCCCATAAGAAAAAGAAAAGAAATGAAGAAGATGATTCAAATAGAAAACAAATGTACAAAGGAAAGAAAACGAAAAAGAAATACTTCAAGAAAATATTTTGCACAAAAGAAGATAACACCTCTCAAATGAATATGAAGACAGTGGAAGTGAGATAGAAAGGGTTCTATTCATGGAAGTAGAAGACTTTGATGAAGAAGGCACAAAAGAAGAATATGAAGAGGAAGAAGTTGACTATAGAGAAGAATTGATGAGTGCCATAGAATTTATAAAAATGGAAAAGAAGAAAAACAAGTCACTACAAGAAGAACTAAAAAGAAAAGAGGAATCTCAAAGTTCCAAATCTGAAGAATTAGAACATATGATCACTAAGTTAAAGATTCAAGTTGAAGAAGACAAAAGAATTGAATAAGCACTCAAGGAATGGTTAGAATAAAGAGACATGATCATTGGAAATTAGAGATTGTCACATTGAGAAAAGATCTTCAAAACAAAAACATGCAGAATTGTTCTAAAGTTTTGGATAACATTATTAACAGTCAAAGACCAAATCATGACAAGTTTGAACTTGGATACAATCGAACAAAAAATGGATCAAGATCCAAAACAACAGATCAAGAAACACATCCAAGAAGCTATGTAGAGACAGTCAGAGGAGACAAGAAGTTTTACAAGGAAGATCACATGGACAGTCCTCCACCTAGAAGTTTCAGATTTCATAATCAACGATAGTTAGAAATAAGCAGGCCTCAAGAAGAAGAAGGATTCATAAGAGTAACTCATTTCAGAATATCATCAACTCCCAGGTATCAAACTATCTTCTTTGATTTATGTTATTCATGTAATAATTTTGGACATAAAGATGTAAATTGCAGAGAAAATAGCAGAAACAGAAACAACTATGAAAGTCATGTACAAAATGGTTATCCAAAAAGGCATAGTGAAACAAAGAGAAGAAGCTACAATATATTTGAGTCTTTGAGCACTGAAGTGGAATGTTACAAGTGCAAAAAATTTGGAAACATAGCCAAATATTGTAGAATGGCAGTCCCTCCTAGAGAATCACAACTAAATAACAACAATCACAGAAAGGAACCTCGGAAAATAATATGGATAAGAAAGCATAATCAGTATAACAATGAAGAATGCACACTTTATATACAATATAAACACAAGAAATGTGGTTGGTATGTTTATAGTTGTTGCTCAAATCACATGACAGGTGACGAGGACATGTGTCTAACCTTGAGAAAGCAAATAGATGGATCAATCTCCCTTGGAAACAATGACTCAGCTAGAATAATTGGAAGAGGCACAGTCATAATTGGAAACAAGGATATCAAGGCAGAAAATGTTCTACTAGTGGAAGATATAAAACCTCAGATTCTAAGTGTAAGTCATATTTGTTACCAAGGTCTTGAACTTGTGTTTGATTCACAGAAGTGCAAGATAAGAAAAGCAGGTTCAGGCAGATTGGTTGCAACGGTTGTAAGAACTTCAAGCAACATATATCTATTAAGTGAAATTGGAAATGAAAAGTGTTGTCTGGGAGAAGAAGATGAAGTTTTTCTATGGCACAAAAGAATGGATCACATAAACTTCAATAACCTTGTCAAAGTTAGCAAAAAGCAAGTAGTCAAATAAATTCCCCATATCAAAAAGCCAACCAACACATTATGGAAGCATTATCAACATGGAAAGCAAACAAAGACCAAATTCAAATAAAAGGAATACTCCACAACAAGACTGTTGGAAATTGTACATAATGATCTAGTTAGACCAACTAGAACAAAGTGTTTAAAAGGTGAGAAATATTTTGTGTTATTGGTTAATGATTATACAAGGATGAACGTAGTTGTTTTTCTCAGGAAGAAGTCATAAGCACTCGAAAAATTCAAGATATACAAGGAAATGGTTGAAAATGAAATGGATTCAAAAATCAAATGTTTGAGATATGATAATGGAGGACATATTAATTCAAAGGAATTTATGGATTTCTGTAGCAAGCATGGAATAAAAAGGAAATTTTTCGTTGCTAGGACACCTCAACAAAATGGAGTTTTCGAAAGGAAGACCGAGACATCACAAGAAATGGATCGAACAATGTTAATGGGTTCTAAGTTGAAAGATGTCTTTGAGGCACATGCAATGCATACAACAATTCACATTCAAAATTGAGTAATGCTCAGAAAAAACAATGATAAAACTCCCTACGAGCTATGGAAAGGAAGACCAACGAATGTGAAGCACTTCAAAGGTTTTGGAAGAAAATGCTACATCAAAAGAGAAGATGGCAGAATGGGAAAATTTGATTTTCGTGTGGAAAAAGGCATACTTGTTGGATATTCGAGCACAAGGAAGGCATACAAATTTTTCAATATAAGGCTCAACAAAGTTGTGGAAATCATCAATGTGACGGTTGATGAGACAGGAGGGCGGAAAATAAAGGAAGAAGAAAAGGAGTCAGTGGAACAGGTTTATGAAGAAGAAGCAAAGGATAAAGAAGTAGCAGAAGGGGAAAATGAAGAAGATCTGATAGAAGTAGAAGAGAAAGAAAATCAAGTACCTCCAAAGACACCTAACAAACAAATATAGAAGAATCATCCCTCATATTAGATTATCGAGAACAAAGATGCAGGAGTTGGGACTAGAATAATAATATGTTCACCAAAACAACTGCACCTAGCACTCTTATCTTCGATTGAACCAAACAATTTTGAAGAAGCCAACAAGGATGAATTTTGGATAAAGGCCATGGATGAAGAGTTGGATCAGATAGAGAAGAATGAAACTTGGGAATTAGTTCCAAGACAAATGTACAAGAATGTGATCGTTACAAAGTGGGTCTTCAAAAATAAATTGAATGAATATGGATAGATTACCAGGAAAAAAACTATATTGGTATGTAAAGGATATGCACAATTTGAAGGTATCGACTTTGAAGAGACATTTTCCACAATTTCCAGAATGGAAGAAATCAAATTGATCCTAGATTATGTATGATCCAAGAATAGTAAAGTCTATTAGATGGACATGAAATCTGCATTTCTGAATGGGGAACTAGAAGAATAAGTCTACATTGAGCAATCAGAAGGATTTCAGTTATCATATAATGAAGATTATGTTTTCATATTGAAGAAGGCTTTGTATGGTCTAAAAAAGGGCCCCATATCATGGTATTCTAGACTGGACATGTATCTATAACAACAAGGGTTCAGAAAAGGAAATGTAGACAACAACATCTACATGAAGGTAACTCAAGATAGTATTTTATTAATTGAATTTTATGTTGATGATATTATTTTTAGAAGTGATGATGGTAGGTTGAGCCAGAAATTTGCAAAGGATATACATAATGAATTTGAAATGTCATTACTTGGAGAACTATCTTTTTTTATGGGTCTTCAGATATGTCAAAGAAACCAAGGAATTTTTATTTCTCAAACCAAATATATCAGAGAAATACTAAAGAGGTTTGAAATGGAATATTGAAAACTAGTCAATACTCTTATGCAAACCAGTTGCAAGATAAGAAAATATGAGGATCCAAATTCTACAGATCAGAGGTGGTACATGTCAATGATTGGCATCTTATTGTATGTGACAAAATCCATACCAGATGTAATGCAGGAAGTTGGACAGGTGGCACGATTTCAAGTAGCACCAAAGGAATCACATGTTCTAGCAGTAAAAAGGATATTCAGATATCTTAAGGGTACACAAGATTTTAGATTATGGTATCCAAAAGGAAAAGATATGTCACTTATTTCCTACACATATGCAGATTGGGAAGGCTACATTGATGACCGAAGAAGTACAAGTGGAGCAATGTTCTACTTGGGTGAGTGTTTGGTATCTTGGCTAAGCAAGAAATAGTCATCAATATCATTATCTACAGTCGAAGCATAGTATATTGCAGCAACAACATGTTGTACACAAGTTCTATAGATGAAAAATAAATTGACAAATATACGAGTTGAGTATGATGAGCCCATTTCGATTTATTGTGATAATACAAGTGCCATCAATATATCAAAGAATCCAGTGATGCACTCCAAGAAAAATCACATTTCGATCAAGTATCACTTTCTACAGGAACATGTTGCAAAGAGGAACATCAGAGTTGACTATGTGTGCACAAAATAACAGGTTGTGTATATCTTTACAAAACCACTTCCAAGGGAAGATTTTGAGTATCGTCGACAGAGACTCGAAGTAATTTCTACTCCAAAATGATTTGTTTTTAATGCTTATCTTATATGTCTTAGATTTACACGAGGAATCACCATAAAGAAGATAGTTCAGTTTGCGGGAGCAGTTTCAGGAAGAGTTTAGTCAGGGGGAGCAATCCCAAGGACTGTTCATTTAGGGTGAGAAGCCCCGAAGAGAAGTTACCTTTTCCATTGATTTCAAAGGGGGAGACATTCATCAGATGCATGGATAGAGAGTTATATGCTTGGAGAGAGAGCACAAAGGCATGTTTCCCGAGGGAGCGATGGTCACAAGGGGAGAATGAGAGATATGACTCCATTGTTGCATCAGAGTGTTTCCATCAATGCCAAAGGGGGATATTGTTTATTAATTCAGTTGGTTTTCATTGATGTCAACCCTTGAAGCAAGTCCAGTAGAAAATTCTAGTAGCCCCAACAGTATGGTTAAGGGAATTAATTTTGATTGATGTATTATGGTATGAAGATTAGTATATTTGTAGGTAAGAATATTCTAGATGGATGGTACATGTCATTCCATTTCCATTGATATGTGGAACATCACATAGCTCCTCACGGTTAGAGAGTTGTGGCCTTGTGAAGTTGGATAACCCTCATGAGTTATCTAGAAGGTCAAAGAAGTCAAATTATTCTAGAAGCTCCTAGAAGAATTTGACTAGTCAAGTGGGTGAAACTAGGATTTAATCATGGGTTAAGTTGTTGCAATAAGAAAATAACTAAAAATAAATTAGTTGCAACTAGAAGTGGAGAGTTTACTATTTCTGGATAAAGTGGTTATAAGTGGGTTAGACCTAAAAAAAGGAAGTTGGGTTAAGTTGGTTAGAAGGTAACCCATTGAGGAAGCTACATGGTAGTATAAATAAGAGAGAAAATCTCTCTTATTAGCACCTATTGAGCACAATGATTATCTATTATTGTGTAAGGTTTATTGCAGGTACTCATTGATACATATGAAGTTATGCAAGTCTAAGGTAGGATGAAGGGTTGACGATAAAAGTTTTAGAATTGCGGAAATACTAAAAAAACCCTAGTTTTTTAGGTGTACGCGAGATGCAATGAAGAAGGGCACATACGTACATGGGTTTGCAGTATAACAAGGTGCGTACAGTTGATAAAATCCATGAAAACTTGAGGAGATGAAGATTTCAGATCTCTATAGTTTGAAATCAAGCTCCAAGGAAGGTCTCCAGTGATCAAGTACAACAGATCTATCTACAAGTTCAAAAGGTATGTCTTATTTCTATGTGTAGTTGGATATTGTTTCCTACACGAGATATGGTGATGGGGGTTTGAGGATTTTCCCTAGAGAGGTTATTGGTTGTATGAAACTTACTGTATAAGCCAAATCTACATAAATACATTGTTGGTATATTTGACATTTATCATTGGTATATCTTGCTAGTGTTGAGGCACATCTTGTATTTCTTGGTATATAGTTGAGAGTTTTTGTGGTACATGGTTGAGAGCTTGTAGTTGTGAAGTGGTTGTGAATTTGTTTGTGTAGTGTGAGGTTGTATATCACTGAGGATTTGATGTCTAGTCCATGTGAGGTTTATTACACTTGTTCATTATTATATGCAAATGTATGCCACATGACTAGAGAGATACCGATGCACTTGGTTAAGGGATATGTAAGATGATGTATGCGCATGGCACAACTACATATAAGACAGTGACAGGTTGCAGGTTGATGAGACAGAGGCAACAAGTGGTTGAAGTTTTAGAAAATGTGAAATACCCTATCTTTATGAAGGTGTATGCATGTTGCAGTATAGATAGGTCGTATACATACGTAGGATGCAGTATAGACAAGTCACATACATACACGAGCTGCAACACAGACAAGTCGTGTACCTATTGGTTTTTGTTGGTACAGGCATATTTCTAGCACATGATTGATTGCAATATTTTGGTATAGTTTGGTTACAGTTTGTTGGCTCAGGTTGGTACAAGTTTACAGTGGTTTATCTCACATTGGCATTGTGGCAGTGGTTTCATCATTTGACACTTACATTTCAAGGCAACAGGACGGGGCAAGGATAGGTGGTTGTACCACCTTCTGGTTGTAACCGAAGAACATAGCGGGTTGTAGCCTTCTTTTAGTTGTAGCCAAAGAATTGGGGAGTTGGATCTTCCCTCAGGTTGTAGCCTGAAAATATAGGGGGTCGGGCCTCCTTCCAGTTGTAGTTGGAGAACAAAGGAAGTTGGTGCTTCTAATGAATGTAATTCTTAAATACATATAAGAAAAATCCTTATGTGTTTTTCTCTTGCATTGGGTTTCAATGTAAAAATATTGGTTTATTGTGTATGTGTATGATTGTTCATTGTTCATGGTTTATTTACTTTGCACTTGTTGAATGATAATGGTATATTGATCATAAAGATAAATAACAGTTACATACTGTGGTTAAAAGGATTAAAAATCTCTATTACTAATTCACCCCCCCTCTCAATAATCCAACACTTCCCTCAAAGTAGATCATTTCCATAAACTTTCTCCAAATTTTTATGGCCCTTATGAAATCCTCAAGCAAGTTGGGCCCATGTCTTACAAGTTAGCTCTTCCCATACACTCTAATCTCCATCCATATTTTCATGTGTCTTGATTAAAGAAAGTGTCTAGAACCGAGTGTCATATTTAAACTAATCTTCCAAAATTGGATGAAGAAGGATCCATTTGGTTGCAACCAAAAGCAGTCCTATCCACACGCGAGTGTCATCTTCGCCAACGCACAATTCAGAAATTTTTAGTCCAACGGAAGGATACACAACCTAAGGATACCACATGGGAACCGACTGCCATTCTCCAACAATTCCCACATCTCAAACCTTGAGAACAAGGTTTTTCTTTAAAGGGGAGGGAATGTTAGGGTCCTAACTGATCCAAAATGATCTTTTAGGCTTGGTTAAGTTTTAAAGCATGAGTTCATTAACCAATTAGGAATTGATGAAAAAAGAAGAAATTAATGAGATATCATAGCATCCATAATAAGAAATGCAGATCATAATGTAAGCACAAATATCAACAAACCATAACAACAAAGTTGTTAATGGAGTTCAACAATATTGTCTGCATCTTTGGGCCTTTGTCTCAGTGGGTGAGTCTTTCTTAATTCTCTTCAATGCTTCAAAAGTACATCAGAAAAGTCTCAAATGGATTACAAATTGGTCTGGATGTGTTTTTCTTGACCTCAATAATCCAACACAACTGACCGCACTGAAAATGGTTGAGCATAGCCCCCAAAATTGGCTCGCAAAGTTCCCCTCCTCAATGGCTTCCCTGTGTAAAAATGGATTTGGCTTTCAAATTCCTTATTATTTCTCCTACTCTGAACCTCTCTAATTCTACTAAGAACCCCTGGTTTATATAGATTTGAAGTGGGCATCAACCTCCCAACTTCCTCCCAAGTTCTGGCCTCAAATCGGGCTCCATATATCCCAATAATGGGAAACAATCTATTAAAACAGTTGAAAAATCTTTATTATAAGGTAAAAAAACCAAAAAATTTCCAAATGCATGCTAGCCCCCTGTCTTCGAGCTCCAGGTCACATGGGACAGGGCCATGTGTCCTTAGGATAGTAACTGTGTGCTGGCCCCTCCAGACTTGGATCCTAGTCTCATGGCTATGACCCATCTAGCCAAGCCCTCACCTCCCACACGTTCCACATTTGGTTGTAGCTCTGATTTTGTAGCCCCTGGTCGATCAGGGTTGGCCCCCACCGACCGGGGCTTATCCCTTCACACACACCATAGATCAACTTAAATATTAAATCAGTAGGGTTTGTTTAAGTCCTTCCACGTAACCCAATCAATCTGTCCCCTTCCAAGAAGTCGTTAGTGCCCGCGGAGGTCAAGGGTTCAAATCCCCTGGAGGTTATAACAAATTTTTGGACTAGCTGACATTGGAAAAATCTTGGGTGCCATGTGGTTCCCTCTAATTGGGCCACATGTCACCCTGTGATTAGATCAAACCACACAGTTACCAGCATAGTCAACGTACAGTCATCATGCCACGTCATCGTCATACATCCCAGCCAACTGCCATGACAACTTTCATACAACCTAGTCACCTACCACGTCACTTGTCGTACAACCACATGTCGTTCCATGTCATCGTCCATACTGCACAGTCACCTTGCCATGTCATCGTCCATACTACCTGACTGTCTTTCGTACTACCAAGTGTTAGCATACCATTGGGCCATGTCATGTACGAACTACCATGTGTCATCCGTACAGTTCCACGTGCCAAATCCATACAGGTGCCAACTCAGTTCAAAAATGTCAAATTTGAGTGACACATGTCACCTCCTGGTGATGCCACATCAGCATGATGATGTCATTATGACATCATGCTTAACTCACTTGTCGTATTGTTGACGTCAACAATACGACATGTTGACTTTGACCAATTGACTTTTTTTCCTATTTGGGAAATAGGTTAGAATGCGATATCTTTCGCATACAACGTCCATTTGCAAAAACCAAATATATGGCTAGAATCAGTGCAATGAGATGGATGCAAAGGGGTTGGTTTTGTTCGATTCCGAGAACTTTTTCTTTTAGGCCTTTCTAGATCCATTTTTTATCATGCCTCCCCACTGAGACATTTTGTTCCTCCAAAAGGGTATTAACTAGTCATCAAGTAAGAGATAGGCCACCCCACTTGTTCTTTGTCTTTAAACTCTGTCCTGTGCACCTGTCTCATCAAGATAAATTGAAAAACAACCATTAAAATTGACAACATATTGTTAGCCACTTGTACTCTTTCATATCTTACCGAAGCCACTACCATCCATGTTGAAAAAATTAGCAAAAATAACATCAGAAATATGACTGCAAATCAACTAATATGCATGTAGTACTTGCACGACATTAGCTTATCTTGAAGGAAAGTATGATTGAAATTCCATTCTACAACCATCTCATGTTCATGCTTAAGATCAATTTCTTGATTTGGCACAATTATAGGTATGTTTATTGCATAAGTTGCCTTCCTTAATTTTTCCATTGTTTGAAGAGATTGATTTTCTTTTAAGTGATGAGCATGTACAACATATTCACTGCCTCCTTTGATTAAGTGATATTTATTATGTTCCCTGTAAAAGATTGCTTTTTGATCATACAAATAAGGATTGCCTAAGACCATTCCACATTCATTGAGTGGCACCACATCACACGTTACCTCATCCACAAAATTTTATGAAATTGCAAAATTTAAAGTGCATTTCTTTGTTATGTGCAATTTATGATTGTTTCTTATCCATTTAAGTGACTAAGGTTTATGATGCGTCTTAGTGTTTAATCCCAATTGTTTAACCACTTCCTCTGAAATCAAGTTAGATTGAGATCCACTATATATCAATGTATTGATCTTAGTATGTTTCATTATCACCCTTATGTGAAAAAATTTGCATCTAGAATCATATACATTACCAATTTTACCTGTCAAACCAACTGTTGTAATTTTAGTCTCTTCACATGAATCATATCCCAAGTTTGTTGGTCCTGTTATTGTTGCAACTGTTTGCCTCCCCTTCCTTTCTTTGAACCATTTCGGTCTCTTCTCGGGATGCAATTTCCAGCAATGGTCATCACCATGCCCTTCTTTCTTGCAATGCTTGCAAGAGAGATTCTCTTCCCTTCTTGTCGTTGAATTTTTTTTCTTTCCATTCCTCTTCCTTTCGTCCTCATTCCTTGAAGACGATTCCCCTGATACACCAACTCTTGTTTTCCCTGCTTCAATGTATGTTGCTTGAACAAAAACCTCATCAAGATTAGTAGGTCCAAACATAAATACAGTATTATGAATATGTGCAGGTAAACCTCCTATATACTTCATAAGAGTTTCTTGGGTATGTAATGGAATGTTTAACATTAATTCCATCTTACAAAATTCATATGTGTATTCTTGTATTTTTTGTCCCTTTCTTAGTTTAATACCTTTCCATTCAATTAAATCATTCTCTTTATAACCCAAAGGATAAAATTGCTTTCTAAGTGAAAAAACAAAATCTTGCCATGATGGAAATACATTACGCACTTGTTGCGTTCCATTTTGTAACTTACTCTGCCACTAGATGAGTGTTGTGCCTACAAGACGAAGCAATACCAACTTGATTTGAGTTCCCTCATCCTTGATTTGTTGCAAACTGCAATAAACTTCCATCTGTCTGATCCAGTTCTCAATCCTCTCAACATTGACTTCACCATCATACATGGGTAATTCAAATTTCTCATCAAGCTTAAGTAAATGCATATCATGTTTATGTTTATGGGCATGTTTTCTTACAGTGGATTTTGAACTTGTACTTGAAGAAGAAGAAGAAGAAGATGGAGAAGAAGAAGTTGATGGAGAAGGAGGTGAAGAAGAAGGTTTAGAAGGATCCTCTCTTTCTTCACTTTTGTCTTATTTAGAAGATTCCCCTTGGAAAGGCCTCTTCCATTCCAAGTAATCCTCATATAAGACCTTTCCATCTCAGAAATGGCGAATAAAGTATTTTGCAACTCGATCTCATTCTAAGACATGCCTTATTCCGATGCCATCTCCTCACTTTGAGAAGTCCTCTTTCTCGATCAAATCTCAAGATCCCCTTCTACAAGCTTTCCTTCACTACGATTCAACTTTTCTGTGGTACTCATGCAAACTCAAAAACCAACCGTCTACCTTTTCTGATACCACTTGATCCAAAATGATCTTTTAAAGACTTGGTTAAGTTTTAAAGCATGAGTTCATTAACCAATTAGGAATTGATGACAGAAGAAGAAATTAATGAGATATCATAGCTTCCATAATAAGAAATGTAGATCAAAATGTAAGCACAAATATCAACAAACCATAACAACAAAGTTGTTAAAGGAGTTCGACAAGATTGCCTACATCTCTGGGCCTTTGTATCAGTGGGTGAGGCTTCCCTATTTATTTTCAATGCTTCAAAAGTACATCAGAAAAGTTCTTAATGGATTACAAACTATTCAGGTTGTGTTCTTCTCGACCTCAAGAATCCAACACAACTGACGGCACTGAAAACGGTTGAGTGTAGCTCGTAGAATTGGCCCACAAAGTTCCCCTCCTCAATGGTTTCCCTGCATAAAAATGGCTTTGGATTTCAAATTCCTCATCATTTATCATGTTCTGAACCTCTCTATTGATGCTAAGAACCCCTGGTTTATATAGATTTGAAGTGGTCATCAACCTCCCAACTTCCTCCCAAGATCTGGCCTCAAATCAAGCTCCATATCTCCCAATAATGGGCAAAAATCAATTAAAACAACTGAAAAATCTTTATTGTAAGGTAAAAAACACTAAAATTTTCCAAATATGTGCTAGCCCCCTATCTTCAGGTCTAGGTCACATGGGATAGGGAAATTTTTCCTCGGGCTTGTAACTGTGCATTGGCCCCTCTGTTCTTAGCTCCTAGTCTCATGGCTATGGCCAATGTGGCCAAGCCCTCACCTGTCACATGCTCCACATTTCATTGTAGATCCAAGTTTGTATCCCCTGGTTGGTGGGGGTTGGACCCCGCAGACCGGGGCTTATCCTATAACACACACCATATATCAACTTAAATATTAAATCGACGGTGTTTGTTTAAGTCCTGCCACGTAGCCCGATCGGTCTGCTCCCTTCCACGAAGTCGTTAGTGACCACAGAGGTCAGGGGTTCGAATCCCCCAGAGGTTATAAATTTTTTTTGGACTAGACGACATTGGAAAAATTCGGGGTTCCATGTGGTGCCCTCTGATTGGGCCACATGTCACCCTGTGATTTGGCCATACCACACAGTGACCAGCACAGTCAACATGCAGTCATCATGCCACATCATTGTCGTACATCCCAGTCAGTTGCCACGTTAGCTTTTGTACCATCCATTCACCTGCCACATCACCTATCGTACAACCATGTGTCGTGCCACGTCATCATCTGTATTTCATAGTCACCCTACCATATCAGCATATGTACTGACCGGTTGTCTTTCGTACTACCACTTGTCAGCTTTCCATTGGACCACGTCATGTACGGACTTCCACGTGTCATCCATACAATGCCACGTGTCAAATCCGTACAGGTGTCAACTCAGCCCGAAAATGCTAAATTCGAGTGACATGTGTCACCTCCTAGTGATGCAATGTCATCATGACACCATGTTGATGTTACATGTCGTACTAATGACGTCAGCAGTATGACCTGTTGACTTTGACTAGTTGATTTTTTTGTCGGTTTGGGAAATCAAGCGGAACGCGATATCTTTTGAATACATCATCCATTTGCAAAAAATATATATATGGTTAGAATCAGCGTGATGAGACGATCGCAATGGCACTGGTTTCATCTAATTCCAAGAACTTTATTTTTAGGCCTTCCTGGATCCATTTTGGATCATGCCTCCCCACTAAGACCTTTTGGTCCTCCAAAAGGGTATTAACCAATCATCAAGTGCGGGATACGCCACTCCACTTGTTCTTGGCCTTTAAACTCTGTCATGTGCACCTGTCACATCAAGATCAATTGTAAAACAACCATGACAACTGACAGCATACTTTTAGCCACTTGTACTCTTTCACATCCTACTGAAGCCACTACCATCCATGTTGAAAACATTAGCAACAATAAAATCAGAAATTTGACTGCAAATTAGCTAATATGTTTGTAGTACTTGCACGACATTAGCTTATATTGAAGCAAAGTATGATTGAACTTCCATTCTACAACCATCTCATGTTCATGCTTAAGATCAATTGCTTGATTTGGCACAATTATAGGTGTGTTGCTTGCATAAGTTGTCTTCCTTAATTGTTCCATTGTTTGAAGAGATTGATTTGCTTTTAAGTGATGAGCATGTACAACATATTCATTTCCTTCTTTGATTAAGTGATATTGATTCTATTCCCTATAAAAGATTGTTTTGCAATCATACAAATAAGGATTTCCTAAGACCATTCCACATTCATTGAGTGGCACCACATCACACGTTACTTCATCCACAGACTTTGATGAAATTGCAAACCTTAAAGTGCATTGCTTTGTTATGTACAATTTATTATTGTTGATTATCCATTTAAGTGAGTAAGGTTTATGATGCATCTTAGTGTTTAATCCCAATTGTTTAACCACTGCCTCTGAAATCAATTTAGATTGAGATCCACTATCTATCAATGTATCGATCTTAGTATGTTTCATTATCACCCTTATGTGAAACAATTTGCATCTAGAATAATATCCACCACCAATTTTACATGTCAAACCAACTGTTGTGATTTTAGTCTCATCACCTAAATCATATCCCAAGTATGTTGGTTGTGTTGATGTTGCAATTGTTTGCCTCCCCTTCCTTTCTTTGAACCATTTCGGTATCTTCTCGAGATGCAATGGTCATCATCATGCCCTTCTTTCTTTCAATGCTTGCAAGAGAGTTTATCTTCCCTTCTTGTCATTGAATTTTCTTTATTTCCATTCCCCTTCTATTTGTCTTATTTCCTTGAAGACGATTCCACTGATACACCAACTCTTCTTTTCTCTACTTCAATGTATGTTGCTTGAACATAAACCTCATGAATATTAGTAGGTCCAAACATAAATACAGTATTACGAATATGTGCAGGTAAACCTCCTATATACTTCATAAGAGTTTCTTGGGTATGTAATGGAATGTTTAACATTAATGCCATCTTACGAAATTCATCTATGTATTCTTGCACTGTTTGTTCCTTTCTTAGTTTAAGACCTTGTCATTCAATTAAATCCTCCTCTTTATAAACCAAAGAATAAAATTCCTTTCTAAGTGCAAAAACAAAATATTTTCATGATGAAAATACATTACCCACTTGTTCTATGCCATTTTTCAAATTACTCTGCCACCAAATGAGTGTTGTGCCTGCAAGATGAAGCGATGCCAACTTGATTTGAGTTTCCTCATCCTTGATTTATTGCACACTGCAATAAAATTCCATTTGTCTGATCCAATTATCAAGCCTCTCAGCATTGACTTCACCATCATACATGGGTAATTCAAATTTTCCATCAAGCTTAAGTAAAGGCATATCATGTTTATGTTTATGAGAATGTTTTCTTGCGGTGGATTTTGAACTTGTACTTGAAGAAGAAGAAGTTGATGGAGAAGAAGGAGGTGGAGGAGGTTTAGGAGGATCTTCTCCTTCTTCACTTTTGTCTTTTTTAGAATATTCCCCTTGGAAAGGCCTCTTCCATTCCAAGTAATCCTCATATAAGACCTTTATCATATCAGACATGGCGAATAAAGTCTTTTGCAACTCGATATCATTCTTAGACATGCTTTCTTTCGATGCCATCTCCTCACTTTGAGAATTCCTCTTTCTCGATCCAATCTCAAGATCCCCTTCTACAAGCTTGCCTTCACCACGATTCAACTTTTCCCTAGTAATCATGCAAACTCAAAAACCAACCGTCAACTTGCTCTAATACCACTTGATCTGAAATGATCTTTTAAAGACTTGGTTAAGTTTTAAAGCATGAGTTCATTAACCAATTAGGAATTGATGAAAGAAGAAGAAATTAATGAGATATGATAACATCCATATTAAGAAATGTAGATCAAAATCTAAGCACAAAGATCAAAAAACCATTACAACAAAGTTGTTAACGGAGTTCGGAAAGATTGCCTATGTCTATGGGCCTTTGCTTCAATGGGTAAGGCTTTCTTATTTATCTTCAATGCTTCAAAAGTACATCAGAAAAGTGTCAAATGGATCACAAACTGGTATGGTTATGTTTTTCTCGACCTCAATAATCCAACACACCTGACGACACTGAAAACGGTTGAGTGTAGCTCCTGGAATTGGCCTGCAAAATTCCCATCCTCAATGGCTTCCCTGCATAAAAATGGCTTTAGCTTTCAAATTCCTCAGCATTTCTCATATTTTGAACCTCTCTAATGTTGTTAAGAACCCCTGGTTTATATAGATTTGAAGTGGGAATCAAACTTCCAACTTCGTCCCAAAATATGGCCTCAAATCGGGCTCCAGATCTCCCAATAATGGGCAAAAATCCATCAAAATAGCTGAAAAATATTTTTATAAGGTAAAAAAACCAAAAAATTTCCAAATGCGCACTAGCCCCCTGTCTTCAGGCTCCAGGTCACATGGGATAGGGCCATGTTTCCTCGGGATAGTAACTATGTGTTGTCTCCTTCGGTCTTGGCTCCTGGTCTCATGGCTATGGCCCATGTGGCCAACCCTCACCTCCCACATGCTCCATGTTTCGTTGTAGCTTTGAGTCTGTAGCTCCCCGTCGAACGGAGCTTATCCCTTAACACACGCCATAGCTCAACTTAAATATTAAATCAATGGGGTTTGATTAAGTCCTACCATGTATCTTGATTGGTCCTCCCCCTGCCATGAAGTCGTTAGCACCCATGGAGGTCAGGGATTCGAATCCCTTGGAGGTTATAAGAAAATTTTGGACTAGCCGACATTGGAAAAATATGGGGTGCCATGTGGCACCCTCTGATTGGGTGACATGTCACCTTGTGATTGGACCATACCACACAATCACTAGCACATTCAATGTACATTTTGCATACATTTTGCATGCCACATCATTGTCGTATAGCCCATTCAGTTGCCATGTCAGCTTCCGTACAGCATACTCACCTGCCCAGTCACTTGCCACATCACATGTTGTACAACCATGTGTCGTTCCACATCATCATCCGTACTACATAGTCACCCTGCCACATCAACATCTGTATTGCCCGGTTGTCTTCCGTACTGCCATGTGTCATCCTTCCATTGGGTCACATCATGTATGGAATTCCACGTGTCATCTATATAGTGTCACGTGTCAAATCCATACAGGTGCCAACTCAGATCGAAAATGCCAAATTTGAGTGACACGTGTCACCTCCTAGTGATGCCATGTCAGCATGATGATGTCACCTATACGGCATGTTAACTTTGACCAGTTGATTTGTTTGCATGTTTGGGAAATCGATGAAAACGTGATATATTTCGCATATGGTGCCCATTTGCAAAAAACATATATATGGTCGGAATCAGCACAGTGAGACAAACATAATGACATTGGTTTCGTGACTCGTCTGATTCCAAGAAATTTTATTTTTAGGCCTTCCTGGATCCATTTTGGATCACTAACCTCCCTAACCCCTCAAGTAGATAGAATAATATGTTTTTTCTATGTAATAAGGTCATCATTAGTAAACGAGGCCTATGTAATAATGTGAACACGTCTAATGTGAGAATACTTACTAGAAGGTTCTGCCTCTAGAAAGTTCTACCTCTAAAGTGTTCTCTAGAAGATAGAAATAGTATAAATAGGTGTAGAAAGCAAGGGAAAAGCTTTTCTTGGAAATTATTTGTACTGGAAGTCTTATCTATTCGAGGTTTCCCCCTCAAAGAGGCACATGAAATTTTCTCTCAAGATAATAAACATATCAACATTTGGATCTATATTTTCATTGTGATTATTGTTTTGTCTATTTCTGTTAACTAATTTTAGTAATAAGTATGTTACCGCTCTACATATTTCCTTATGGTACCTTACAATTTCCTCATATATGGGGAATTAGGTCCTAATGTAATTTCTAATATAATCATGGATAAACGTGGATTATATTGCACTAACGGTGATCCCAAGAGCATGCATTGTATTATATTATCCTTTAGGGAAATTACATCATTTTTCTTATTATCTTAACTTCCCTTGTATAAATAACAGTTTTGAATTTGAAGCTTTATTTTTGGATTATAAGAAATAATTAATCTAGGTTGTAGACATATCTAACCATTTTTAGTGATTATGAGTTAATCATAAATCTCATAAACCATAATTACACTCTCATATAAAAAAAAATCTTAAATGATATAGTAAATTAGTTTGGGATAATTTTAAGAAATTTTTATCTTTTAATTTGATTCACATTCATCAAGGTTTGAATGTAGTTGCTTACAAACTTACTACCTATGCAGTGAGATTTGATAAACAAAGATTAAGGTTTCGTTCATGAAATTTGGAAGGATAAGAGTAAGTTTATTTTTTTGATGAAGTTATCTTGATCCTAAAGAAAGGATCAATGACATAAGAAAAAACAAATTAAGTAAACGATATCTTTTTCAACTAAATCTTTCATTCATAAAACATAAAAGGCCAAATGTGGAGTTTTGTTTTGAAAAAGTTGTCTTGTTCATTGGGAAGGTTTGGAAAACTTCTTATAAAGAATAGTTATTGGATTACTTGCATGTTTATTTTTTCTTTAGTTGGTTTAATTTAGTTAAGTTTATGAGACTAAATGGTATAAAAAATGACACTTAGGATGATTTAAGAGAGGTGGAATATAGAAACAATATAACAAAGCATGGCAATTGTAAGTCAAAGTTGGGCTACTATAAGTTATAAGGGGGTTGTTGTCACTTAAAATAATACTATATCCTTACCAAAATTGGGCTATTGTTAATGAGAGTAGGGATATTATAAGCCTAGGAGATTGTTTTGGAAAGTCTACAATAATACTCTATAGTATGTTGTCATATAAGTGTATATTGTTTCCCTTATATGTATCTAATAAAGAGAAGTATCTAATAAAGAGAGTTATAATTTACAGTATTGAAGGAGTGTAAAATTTAAACAATAATAATGTTAACAATTTAACATCAATACATGTAGAATATCAATTTAACATCAATACATGTAAAATACTTATGAGCATAATTGCATAGACTTTTATGAAAAAATTTCATGTAATATATTAATATTATAATATTATAACACATTACATTTACAAAACAAGGATAAGACCTAGCATATTATAAAATGAGAGATGAAATTTATCCTTGTCTATATCTAATAAAGAGTTCTATTATACTTACACATGACATGTTGTACTTGTAAAGAAGAGATAAATCCCTCTATACTATAAACAAAAATGTATCCTTCAGTAAGTTATGAAATTTATCTTTGTCTATATCTAATTTAAAGACTTCTACTATATTTACATATGGCATGTTGTACTTGCAAAAAAGAGATACGTCCCTTTATACTACAAACAAAAATATATCCTTTAATAAATACTATAAACAAAAATATATCCTTTAATAACTAACTTATGTTAAATGTTGTAATATATATTATTAGAAGAGAATACTTGTAAAGATGTGAAATTGATATTTACTTATATATAACAATAATAATAATCCATTTTTTACTATTTTTTTTTTTAAATGATCAATTTCTATTATGCATGATATACTTACATGAATATATGTAAGTACACGATTAAATTCAAATTAATAAGTTACACTTCAATTCTTGTTATTTATCTTTCCCTTTATTTCTCTTACTAACTCCGAGTCAAGTGTGAGTAGGAAATGAGATAAGAATTTAAAATTTTTAGAAGAAACTAAATTTTTATATGAACTAAAGGTATAAGTTTCATAATGTTTTTTATTCCACTTGGATAACAAAATAAATGCCACCTCATGTCACAATCTAATTGATTTTATTAAAAAACCAATCAATCATTTTAATTTTATTTATCACGAAATAAATGGTGTATAACAAGCATAGTTTGTGGAAGATGGGAAGGGATCAAAATCGAGGTCATCATTGTTAGTCAATATAATAGCATAAAATCATTTCCTATGTAAATGAAAATTGTTCTAATTTTTTGATGGAAAGGAAATTAAATTTTTCATAATATGCTTTTCTTATCATTATTTTTATATATATATTTTCTATCATTATTTTTATACATTTTTTTTCCTATATTTGTTATTTGTTATTGATTTTATGCATTTAGTCCAAAGAAAAAATGTTATTATTTTTTTTCTATGTCATGGAAGTTAGAAGAATGAACGTTATCATCTTTTCCATGTCCCATGGTATTAAAAAAAAAATGTTATTATTTGTATACAATACAAAACCATTTTTAGCTCATGCTTATTTGCAAATATTTCTAGGTTTACATTGTTTCTCTTATAAATTATAAGATATAGCTGAGCCACTTACTATGATAGAGGTCGGACTGCAACGGAGGAATCAATGATTGCTTTGAGTACAAAGATAGAAGATTGAATTTGCATAAACAATACAATCCAAACGGCAACAAAATAGGTCAAGAAAAGTTCCCTAGATCTATGTGTTTTTAATTGCAATTACACATATTATAGAGATATTTATAACAACAATCACATAGTCCACTTGGTATTTATCTAAACTTTAGCTTTTGTTTTCAAATTTGTGTTGTTGGTTTGTTTTTGAATGCATAAATTGTATTTAAAAAAAAATCGTATAAATAAATATGTTATTATTAGTCCCTTCGTGGCCAGGGACTATAGCATTCGGTAAGAAGTCAATGCAAATTGACTTTATATTAATTAACCACTCTCTCGAAAAATATTCCAAAGTTTTGTATATACATTCATTAAACTTATTTTTTATTGAAAATGAAAATATTTATGAAATATTTTAAATTCCTACAATTGTGATGGGACATAATTGTCCTTGGTATATGAGAGTTTGATTTAAAACATTGTCAGTCTTAAAAAAATGTTTTTTAAACAAATAATTTGAAAAATGTTATAAATGACCATGTATTGTACAATTTTAATTGAATTTAATATAAAGTCATATTAAATGCTCTGACATTGCAGTTTTTTGGAAGCTTAAGGTTGCAGGTTCCACTCAGCAGCCTGCATGGAGGATCCACTGTTTGCAATGATGGAAAGCACTTGAAGCAAAAAACATTCACAGCCATCGCATTTGCACCACTAACTAGTAAGTTGCATCGATCAATTGCTTGGTCGAAGTTGGATCCATAGTTGACGCCAAGAATGTCATAGTACCGCTTATAAAAGTAGATGCAATCCTCCTATTTAGGGTTACTTCCATTCCCGCACTCCACCACACTATCTGCATGTAATCAAGTTGTGGCAGGAAAGCTTTGGGGATTGGGCGGTCATCCAGAACCACATCTTCATATTAAAAGAGATTGTGGGATTGCTAGAAAAAAAAATCTGAGTTGTTTATACAGTCGAATCTAAGTGTAGTCATGATCGCTCCATAGTTGTAATTTTTGATAATCACAAAGAAAAGTAGTAAGGGCATTAGGATGCTTAAGCTTCACTCAATTAGGTTTTCAGTGTGCTGGAAAAATTCCATAGAAAATAGATATATCACCATGAAATTTGAACGGGTCCTCATCTGCAGTATCTCTTTCCAGATGCGCAGGGCCATTGTGAGGATGCCTGGAAGTACTCGACGGGAGGATTTCCACTGACATTGTTTGTTTGTTACCTCGGCCTTTCCGCCTCCTTAGAAGGATTTCCACTCACATTTTTTGTTTGTTGCGTTGGCCTTTCCGGCTCATCAGAGTTTAGTGGCTATCTGCATGAACTTTGCTATGTTCTCCTTCACCTAATGCGAGAGAGAAGAGGATGAGGACTGCATAGTGGTGATGAAGATTGAAGGGATCATCGGGCGAGGAGGCCAAGTGTTTGGAGCAGAGAAATAGTATGTCTGATTGAGTTTGATTAAGCAAGATGACACCTTCGCATTGTATATGTTTTGACTGATTTTGTAGTACTTTAGAAATTTATGAATTTGGATCTCTTAACTGCTCTTTTAGGAAATATATTTCCAACCAACAATATGGTTGATAATGATGACTAATCTATCTCAGCCTTTGGTTAACAAAAAATTGATGTTTTTTCTGTCTCTGAAATTATATTTTAGCTACAGTAAGCAAACTTACATGCATGCTTATTGTACTTACTTCCCATGACTCAGAAATCAAAGGTTTGAATATTTCCAAGAGCATTTTCTATTATGCCCATGACTCAGGGATCAAAGGTTTGAATGTAACGTCCCCGACCATCCATGCCGGGCTACGCTACACTAGAAAATGTTTTTTGTTTTTTCTGATAAACATATTCTAATATACTTATACTTAGCATCCAACTGAGCTATGCCATATAAATTTCTTGAACTGCATGTAATTAAAATATATACACACATAACTCTTGCTTAAATAAATACATATGAAAATGCATGAATTATACATGCAGCATATACAAGAAATACTCATAAATATGCACATAGTCATAACCATACATAAGATAAACCCATAAAAATACACACTTAAATAACAATCCAACATGTAAATTTATCACATAATTGGCACTTATCTTGGTAAGAATGTCACCATCTACGTGCAAACCTTCCACGAACCTTCATAGGTGCCAACTCAATAACAACAGGAAAGACTATGTCATAGGGGTCAACTCAAACTAATAGCCTACAGTCCCTCAATCCCCACATGCCTGTCCCACCCGAGAAAGTGTGCCCCTTCTCTATTCAACAGTCCTTCGTCTGCCCCACTTCCTTTCCGGGCTTTCCGGGCTTCAGCAACAGGTCGGACAGGAAGTCTCTGAGCACTGTAGCTGCAGTTCAACACCTTCGGGAAATCAATTCCCAACAATTGTCTCACCCAAAGAATTTCTCAAGGGCCTGACAACCCGCCTCTTCAATATCCCACGGGCCTGACAACCCGCTTGTTCAATCCAACTCCGAAACTAACCAGATACACAAACACAAAAATGGCTATGGATACTGGTTCAGCTACACTCATGAAGATACAAAGGATAGCTCAATGGGTGTGTGCATGCTCATGAATGATTGACTGGATGACTGAATGATGGAAGAAATGATGGTAAGAATGATGGAAAAGATCGAAAAATGAACTAAATCCCAACAATATGTATGCATGTCCTCAACTTGACACTTTCCATGTTGGGAGCTACTTTGGCCCACTTGTCCCCAGCTTTAGAACTTAGGATAAAATAATTATCCATACTTTATAATTTAAGAAATATTAATATAATATTCATTTTTGGCTTAAACTCTCTAGCTTAACCATTTTTCTTAACATTTAGGCCCCTTCCATTCCCTAACGAGTGGAGTTTAGTCCCCCATACTCTTTTATCGTGGTCGGTTTGTGCGCAACTATGTATTTTATGTATCCAAGAATGTGCACACTTCATCATTTTATTGCCCAGTACACGCACTATGCCATAAAATGTGCATACAAAATGATATCAAACAACTCACGAACTTAAATACATTTGCATTTACATTTACAACTGAGTTCAGCCTAGAGATATTACATTGAATATTTTCAATCATTAACATTGAAGAGCATTTTCTATTATGCACCCACTAGAAAGAGAGTCATTTTAACTTGAGTGTGCTAACAACGGAAAAATATGGAATTGTGCTGGAATTTATGTTTTGTAAAAGAAGAAAAAAGGAAATCCGAACTTTTCCTTTTCTGTGCCTAGAACAAAGTTTAATTGAGTGCTAGTATCATTGTATTGTTGAACTAATTAGAGAGTTAGTATGCCTAGAAAAAAATAACAATGCCCAGTTATGTGACCAAATACAAATGAAGGTGATTTCTGAGCTAAATAGCAGTATTTTAACTCTATTTTCTCATCCCTATTTAAGTTGGGTGAATGTTTTCAATGTACAACAGTTAACTTGTTCTGTGTTGCTTGAAATATGCATTTCTGATTTGTAGAAAGAGTTTTTGTGTTCATTTATATCTAGGGCATAATATCGGTGAGGGGTGTATCTTTTCTTTTAAAATTGCAGAGAACGGTCCTATACATTTATGCTTGCAACCTCACAATACTTAAACCCATTCGCAAAATCTTCACATTTAAGAGAAACTAACAATAGAGATGATTGAAATATACAAGTCACTCAAGACTCTCAGTTCGAGACATAGCTCTCTCCGGTATGCTGTTTGTTTTGATAAAGTCCAACATGCATTTCACTTAGTACATTCTTACAGGCATTTTAAATTGTACTTAGACATAAACCCTACAAGGGATAACATAACAGAAACAGACTAAGTATTTTGGGTGCATTCTAAAATGACATTCTATTTTCCTTTGAATGCTAATCAAACCAAATTAGATGGTACAGACCTGAGACCACTTGGTCCTGGGTGTTTACCACCTTGGAAAACGAAATAGTAACATTTTGCAGAATCCAAGAAAAGGCTCATTGTCAAGTGCATTAGAACAATGGAGGAATCTAAACCAGAAAATTGTATATGTACATATATTGTTCCCTGTTATATGTTGTATTCATTGACAACAAAGCATCTGAGGTCTTGAATCTCTTTCTTGTGTTCGATATCAGGTATGTCACAGATCCATGCAAAGTGAGTAGCATCTGACATCATGCAGAGACATCACAACAACAATATCGACACCGCCATTGTTCTGCTACATCTCATCCACATTTTCATGCATGTTGTCGAGTGGACACCTTCATCATTATCCACACGTGTCTATCGGTAGGGAAAGTGATGGTACTTTTGGCACGAGTATTTGAAAGTTGATGATAACGAGTATTTGCAATTACATTGCATTGGAAGACAGGGAGATCTGTCAAAGGATTAACATTGAGGGAATAAATTATTTGCAAGTTGATGTTCATTACTGTCACTTTAACGGACTAGCACCTTTTGTTCATTACTGTCACTTTAACGGACTAGCACCTTTTTTCCAATCCTGGATGAGAGTCCATTTTAATGAATTCCAGAATTGGATTCCCGAGCAATGAATTCCAGTATTCGATTCCGTGAAGTGGAATCCGGTAATTGCATTCGACTAATGGGTGGGTTTGTGCTTTGGAACGATCATCATTGAGAAAGATTGCATTCAAGCGCCGATCACTCACAAAACCAAAACGTCATTCCTATTTTCTTTATATGGCAAAAACTTCTTCCTTTTCGCACGAGGAATTTTGATTTTTTATATATTTTTAAGAACTGTAGAATTTTTTAATATATATATATATAAAGGTCTTAAAAAATTATTACTTTGTGATATTCAAGTAATTGGTGGAGTTGAGATTTTAATAAAAAATGTTTAGATTTATCACTCTTTTCAAAATAATCTCTATAAATTTTTGACAAACTCTTTGCATTAAAAATTAAAGGAATAAATTAAGAAGTAATTTTAAAAAATGTTGAAAGTTTCATGAATATGTGCAAACTAAAAAAACATTGACCCTTATGACAATGATAATTTCTATATATTCTGCAATGATTAGATTCTACAATGATTGTGTATGTAAACTAATTGGTATAGTCTTTTAAGTCTGCAACTGCCTATATATTATACAAACAACAACAACAATAATAATAATCTATTTTTAAGGTCATGGCAATTGGTGTATGAGACCCCCTTGTTTGTGGGACAAGGGACCTCAACAATTTGACTGGTAAAATCTATGAAGGTATACATACAATAGTTTCAACAATAGGTTTTTTTGGAAAATCAATGTAATGGTTTTTTTGGAATATCAATGTTATACATGGTTTTTATGCTATTCATATATTCAAATTCCAATTTTATGCTATTCATATGTTCAAATTCCAATGAAACAATTATATCACATAAAAAAACTAAGTTTCTGGCTCAACTATATCACAAACTGAGTTTTCAATAGCCTGCAATTTATACATACAACAATGGTTTTTTGGAAGATCAATGTTATACATGGTTTTTATGCTACTTACTGATTCAAATATCACAAACTGGAATTATATAAATTAGGCAAGGACTAGTTGCTTTGGAGCTATTTCCTTTTTTTTATATAATTTTATATAAATAACATAAAAAGACAGAGAAATTCAAAACTTCTTCAAATAATATTGTTGAAGTTGTGCATTGTCACTCCACGATACTTTGTGAACCAATTTAAAATGTTCTTTTTCTAATTACTCTTTAAAACTAGATTTTAAAAACTCTACTAAAAACAAAATATGAGAAAGATACAATTTTTTTTGCCTCTCGAAAGTTCTGCCTCTAGAGTGTTCTCTAGAAGATAGAAATAGTATAAATAGGTGTATAAAGCAATGGAAAAGGTTTTCTTGGAAATCATTTGTACTAGAGCTCCTCTAATAGGCATGCGAAATTTTCTCTCAAGATAATAAATGTATCATAATTTGGATCTATATTTTCATTTTGCTTATTGTTTTGTCTCTTTCTGTTAACTAATTTTGGTAATAATTATGATATCCCTCTGCATATTTCCTTCTAGTATACAATTGCCTCATAGATGGGGAATTAGGTCCTAATGCAATGTCTAATATCATCATGGAGAAACTTGGTTTATCTTACACTAACGGTGATCCCAAAAGCATGCTTTCCTTCAATAATAAACAACAAACAACTATTAACAAGATTAAATATGTAACCTTGGTTATGTGTACCTACCTTGAGATTTGAACAACCTACAATATCCAAGTCATAAATATGGGAATGATCACTTACCCTACTATTGTTGGATGTGAATGGAAAATCCTTACTAGTGGTATTTGAGCCTTGAGTGGCACACATTTCATCATTCCTAAAAATCAAGACATCATCATTAATCAAAGAGTATAAAATATCACTCCATACACCTAATGTCTCCCACCACTGAATGTAAACTTTGCCAAGAATGATTTCATCACTTACTCCATATTCACTAAAGAGGAAAATATGAAGCATGTTGATCCCACACCAGATTGTGATGATTAGGTGTGGCATATGCATTTTGAAGATTTCTCTTGAGGTGAAGGATGCATTGCTAGCATTGTATTATATAATCTTTTAGGGAAATTACACCATTTTTCTTATTAATATCCCTTTTATAAATAACAATTTTGAATTTGAAACTTTATTTTTGGATTAGAAGAAACAATTAATCTAGGTTGTAGATATATCTAACCATTTTTAGTGATTTTGTGTTAATCATAAATCTCTTAAACCATACTTAAACTCCTATAAAAAAAAGTTTCTTAAATGATATACTCAATTAATTTAGGATAATCTTGAAAAAGTTTTATCTTTTAATTTGATTCACATTCATCAAACCTTGGATGTATGTAATGTCCCCACTTTGGGACATCATCACAGGGCAGAGACTTATGATGACCAGAGTAGTCAGATGGATGTTATAGCGAGTACAGGGGTATTTGAGAGGCATT
>ML802673.1:214132-229580 GCA_009831015.1 Picea engelmannii | reverse complement strand
TATACACTTGAAAGAAACCAGATATGAATTACAATGATTAAAATTATATCATTTGCACATGATTAAGATAGCTAAAGTAGTCGTTAACCATATACAAATTGATATACACAACATGAAACAAAATATTTATATAATGAGAAGCTAAAGTTGTGACAAAACACCAAATTCTACTTCAGTCTGTATTAAAACTCCATATCCTTGTTCTCCCACAAATGAGGATGACATTATTACAAAAATCATAAGTATATATAAGTCTCTCCACAGGGTAAAACCTCCCTGTGGATAATATCAAACTGTTTTACATAATCTGGGAAGATATCCCAAAATCAATTAAACTAAGAAACTAAAATGCAAGTGAAATCCTTGAAATATCCCCTAACTGCTCATCATATCCATTGCAATTTTGAATTGATCTGCAATAGACAAAAAATAACAAGTTAGAAAGACATTTTTATTAATAAAACAATAAAAAATTGATCCTACAGACTTAGCTACAGAATCAGTTGATTCTGTAGCTAGTCTAAAATAGCATACAAAATCAAATAGAAATTAAATCAAATCTTTTTTAAAGGAATCAAATCCAAGTTTATTTCTAATAATCATTCAAAAAGAATCACTAATGATTCAAATAAGTTTATCATTTCAATTAAACAAAATCAATAGTGATTCAATCGAAACAGGGGTAGGAGTACTCTGTTTCACTGTTACCATAAAATCGGGTCAACAGTAACAAGACCATTTCAATTCAAATGAAATTCATAGTGAGTCATATCGTATGAGATACAGTCCAATCCAATACAATAATAATCCATTCGTTATGGCTATAATAACAGATCCACATCATTCAATCAAATGTAAAGATAGGCAGACTGTAACGATTATGGTCAAATCAAACATTCATAACAACATCAACCAAATCTTGCCATAGATTTCAATCACTGAGCGTTACACATTCAACAGACAGGATCAAATAGTGATCACAACCATCAACATAAGTGATAATCATAAACCAGGCAATAATCGACAAAAATTGTGACTGAGTTTAATTATGGAAACGAATCGTGCATCTGGATATTGTTACTTTCGTTCCTCAAATCAAATTTATACAAAATTTTCATTACAATACAAATCAAACTGATAACACGGTCGACTAAAGCAATGTGAATCAATCGGCTGGGTATAACTGTTACGAATCGTATCTATTCACGATTTGGGTGCATATAAAACAAAATAATAATCCATTCAAGCTTGGTCGAAAATCATATGTACACAAAACCGTAACAGTTAACCATTATTATCAACCATATCATATACAATATAACCAATTCGGATCGAAACATCGATTGTGTTCAAAATTGAAATACCAGAAACATATTGTGTTTTAGAAAGGATAGAAACGATTTCAATTAGCAATATAATATCCAATTTAAGCCAAATCAAAACAATCAAATCCATACTACGATCAATCGAATCGAAGACAATCCAATCAGAGCTAAAATGGGAAATGAAATTCGATCAACCAAAACAATACTATGACATAATGCATATAATATGACAGAGAAAATCCAAACTGTAAACAGAGCTATGAGTTTGTTATATAAACATGTGATAGACATACCTGTGAGGCTGCTCGAGCTATGCCAATTTTGAATTCACAACCGCTGTAGCTGACTCCACATTCTTAAACAAAATAGAACCTGTTGTCCTCTGTTTCTTATCAGTGGCTTGAAGCCCATCCTTTTGACTGGTAAGACGTGCAACTTGATCCTCCAGAGAATGAATTTTGGACTGTAGCATAGGTACATCAAGATAATATCTTTCCAACCACGAGCCGCACTGATCACAGGGTGGCATTGTAGGTTGACGTAGAGAAGGAGAGGGTTTTGATGAAGGACCGAGGTTTGGACAAGGCAGTTTAATGCCAGGGTAATCTGGGTCATTTTGCAAGCAAGGTGGTAGGTTCAACACGAATTCATACGAGGGTTTGGCACACAGACCTTCGGAATAGGGATATTCACTTGCCAAAAAACGTTCAACCTCTGAATCAGAGTCCTCGCTTAACACAATAGGGTCAGGATTGGCAGGGGGCTTCGGCTTGTTCCTCGCCATGCGAGAGATTAGACGGGCAGTATTTTTGCCTTTGGAATTCGCAGTAGGTTTGGCTTTAGGTTTCTTTCCCACAGGCTTAACAGTCTCGGCATCCTTAGTCACAGAGTAGGGTAGGTCGATAGATGAGTCAGGTAAGGGTTTAGGTAACAACATATTTTAGGGTACCAGGGGTATAGCTTTGTTCTCGGTCACCACAGGTTTATCAACTTGTGGAAGATTCGAATCCTCAAAACAATTGCGAACAAGGAAATCATTCCAACAGTCTCTGTGTAACCCCAAATGATAAACAACAATCATTTTAACTAGACCGAAGTGAAAAAGGCTACTATCATCCTGGTTCCTTTTGTATCTCTTAGACATTTTAAATAGGCTTCTATGTAGGTAATAAGGCATATTAAGCTCATAGCCCATGAAAACCATAAGCAAACGAAGGTGGTGTAAGAAAACAAAACCATACCGACCCTCGCAGGTGATAAACTATTTGATTATCATCAACAAATCATGCCAACGTTGCTTGAGCATGTTCACAGGCAAACCTTTGTCACAGGAGCTAACCTTGCACGACTGGAAGAGCAATGTCCACGGGACCTCTTCCACTTTACAATTCTTGGACCATCGTTGTCCAGTGACAGGCAGACCCATAGTTAAACTGAGAAATTGCTCGTTAATTTCCAATTGGACATCCCGAACCTTTGCTCGATAGCCCTCAAAGGTTAAAGAGAATTTTCGAGCAACGCAGGGGTTAAAACCATCAAACTTTTTTATGAACGGGAGCCATCCAAATTCCTCAAGGTCGCTGTGAGAATTGTCTAACATCAACAGAGCCTAGCTATCGTTCAGTTCAGCCCTTACGACTGGAGCCATGGTGCGTGCAGATGGTAAGGGTTTGGTTGAAAACAATAACACACAGGAGCAAAGTCGCCTGGGTTAACAACTATGAACGATGAAAGGGGAAGCATTAATGTGTGTGTGCGAGGGTGGTGGGACTATTCACCGCCATGCAAAGTAGTAATGACAAAGTACAACCTCTGTTCAATCAATCATAACATAGTTCAAACCATATTATTCGTCCAACCCAAGAATCAAACGGTGGATAACATACCAATGCGCCATTGTATTATTTCAAACCACAATTGTTCAATATGAAATCAAACCCAAAAGTTGAATATGCGCCATCGTATAAGTGTGCAATCAAATGTTTTTAAAACATTGTGGAAATCAATAATTATAGAATTTGACAAGCCAAGAGATTATAATAATAAGGATCACATCATGTAAAAACAAAATAAACCATGACCCCTATGTAATTCAACGACTAGGCAAGTCTCAAAAACATAAGTTTTCATGCTCAATGCCTTACCAGTTTAATCAAATTAAATTGCGCAATCAAAGTAAGAATAGGAAAAGTTTGAAAATTCATACAGCCACTTAATGGTAAACCAAAGGTAAGTGCCACTCAAAATATCAATAAAAGATCATGATTGTTCAGAGAACGATGGAGGAGTTTTCATGCTTGTAGTCGTGAAAACTAAATGAAGATCAATTTGCAAGTGTCGCAAGAAATGAAAATATCGTTTATTTGCAAAATGTGACGGTAATTTGAAGTTCAGAAGACATAGGTGTAGGCAGCTTATAGGGCAATAGAAAAGATTGTATTGGCTGCCAACATGATGTCAGCAAGGATTAATCTGGGTCTATAATCTAGATAAGTCCATTCAGACTATAACTCTATTAAAATACCCTGCTATACTAATTGCAAAAGAGATTTGCAAGAGCATTAAACCTGATGAGGCTATTGCATATGGAAATGCAATGAAAAATTTTATTTTGTGTAGAGAAGAGCATATATGAGATCTTAGAAATTGTGGAAGGAACCTGATAATTTCAAGATGGGATATGGTTTTTAGCAGGATCAATAAACCCTATGTTTTCTTATCAACAGAAAGAGAGAGAGATTCTTGAATTATTTATTGTAAGTGGATAATCATTGAAATCGTTAAAAGGAGGAAGAAATGGTGGAAAAACATTGAGGAATCAGGACAAAGAGAGAGAGAGAGAGAGAGAGAGAGAGAGAGAGAGAGAGAGAGAGAGAGAGAGNACCTATCACGTGTAATCTAGGAAAGAGAACAAATTTGGAGCCTTATGTTATGAAATACAAAGCTCATAAGCGCAGCGCATCAGTTAACATGAAAAATGTTTAGATGTAGGAGGAGTTTGCAGTTAATGAGACCTTGGAGTGGTCCAAGGAAAATATCATGAGAGGAGTGCGAGGATTGTGCAAAATATAGAGTGCTCTATAGAAGGGTCTTGAAATCATGATTGTTCCCTCTTTCTCAAGAGAAATCACAATAGTTGGGGCCAAGAGAAATTTGGATCGTTGGATTAAGGAGCTAGATCAACGAGGATCATCAGATCTCACCTTAAATTTAAGAGAAATATCAACCATCGGATCGTGCAGATGATCGCCAATCGTTGATCAAAGTCAATATGGAGATATAAAGTTTTGGGACTCCGGAACTTTGCCACTTAAGCGATTATTGGAGACAAGGAAGATGCACAAAATTGTGAAATAACATGAGACATAGATCAAGGATCTATTAGAGACCCTTCCCAATCGTTGGATCAAGTAGTGGAAGGATAGTATAAGTTTCGAGACTCCAAAACTTCTCCACTTCGATGATTATTGGAGACTAGGAAAAGGAACGAAGTGTTGAAATCACATGAGTCATAGATTAAAGATATATCGGGACCATTATCAACTGTCTGATCAACTAGTGGGGTAAGTAATTCATTGGGTTTTACTTTGGGATTTATATGGTTTGAGTTGCAAAACCATCCTGAATATCGAAGGATGAAACATGTGGCAATTAAAGAATGAAAAAATGGTGATCGTCCATCCAACAGAGGATTAAAACATGGTCATTGATTGCAATGAGGTTGAGAGTTAAATGAAGGACATATCTGGACATCCATCAAAGAGATTTATTGATTACCAACGAGGCCATTAGAAATGAAAATATGAAAGTGAGTTAAGTGTTGAGACAAAGGGAGGCCATATCAATGAAGAAATACAGACCATTGATCTAGAGAACTTCAGGAGTAATGCTAACCATCAGATATAACATTAGTGGAAGGAAGAGTAAGTGAGAGGTGTTAAGTGATAGTAATAGGTCATCATCACTTTACTACCATTTTGGTATGTAATCCTTTGGGAGGTTGAAAGGTTAGGAACTGGAAGATTCACAAAATTGCAAAATCTCCAAATCCCATCAGTCGTTCAATCTAAGTAAGAAGATTGAGAGAAATATCATCTATTGGATTAAGACAATGGAAGGATAAGGTAAGTGTGGATCATCCACTTAACGTTTTATTAAAACTAAACAATTGATCTGTGAAAACCCAAAAAATGACTAAGTATGGTTCATTATGGAGGTAGAGGAGATGGGGGTTCATTTTGATGACAACGAATATGAAAAGGAAGACATGTGAGCCCGCGAGTCTGCTAGTCCGCAAACCCACTACATAAAATAATTATAAGTAGAGTTCAATTTATACATGGCAAAACAAAAGGTTCATTTTGATGATAGCGAAGATGAAAAGGAAGACATGTGATCTCGTGAGTCCATTGGTCCTTGAACCTGCTACATAAAATAATTATAAGTAGAATTAAATTTGTAGATGGAGGAAACAAAGGTGCATTCTGATGACAGAGGAGATGAAAATGAATACATGTGAGCCCGTGAGTTCATCCATCTGATGTATTCTCCAACCAATGGATGTTGCAAGGGAAATAATTGTCTGGATAGAATTATATAGGGAAACACGACCAAATGTCTCCTTATAATCTATTCCCTTCACCTGACAGAATACTCTAGCAATAAATCTCATTTTTTGCTTCTCAATGCTTCCGTCAATTGTGTATTTGATCTTATATATCCACTTGGAATTCATGAAAAACTTCCCCTCAGGTCTCGGAACAATATCCCACATGTTAGAACACTGAGAATTTTTGAACTTTTGTTTCTTTTGTTTCTGCCTATTAGGAATAAAATTTCACCAAAAAACTTAGGAAATTGCCTTTTAATTAAATAAATCCTTGGTCGTTATATATTAATAAGGTGATTACAATATCACTCGTCGATGTGTTTCACTAAGTTGATCAAATGGTTCTTGTGATCTCCAGAATATAAAATCCTCCTGAATTTTTAAAAGAAAACCTTTAACGGTCACTTCGGAGCTTCGTGCTTTGTGAGTTTCAAGAAAAGTAAACAACAAAAACCTTGAATCTACGAAGTCTTGAAGAAACTTCCTCATAATAATTTCTAAAAGTACTTACGAATGAAGTCAGAGGACACATGTCATTAAATCTTTTCTTGGGCTGACACATGGCACTTATTTTTAACATTTGTATCAGATTATTCACACGATTTCAAGTGACACATGTCACCCCTCCTTTATTGACACATTACTAAGATTGACATCATCTCTTCCACATCACTCTGAGAGATTTCCCTTTGGGATTTTGAACAAATATTGGGTTCACAACCGTCGAAGTATCAAAGTGTCGGAGTTTTGGATATCACAAAAAAATAAAAGTGTTTCAAAGAGTTAATAAAAAATTTAACAACTTTAATTAATCATGATTAAGTATTAATTAATCACTCTACAATTTCACTCTTTGGGATATTTCTCTTGTGCTACATCCAAAAATATTGAACATCGAACTGTCGAAGTATGAACTGCACTTTTAAACATATGAAATATCGGAGCTCCAGAGCTCTAGAGTTCTGAAGCCCCGAAATATATATAATGGTTCGAACATTTACTATGGGAATTCGGCCTTCAGAGGATTTCTATCATCCTCCATCAAAACCCCCCGAATACTGAACTTCCGAAGTAGTTAAGGCTAATACAATGTTTAAAGAAAAATTAATTAAAACATAAAAGTGATTAATTAGAGATTAACTTCTCCAAGAATTCGGCCTTCAGGAGATTTCTTCCCTATTACATTCAAAACCTTCGAACACCAAGCCGTCGAAGTATTAATGACAATTATGATTGGCTAAAGTTAAATATTTGAGTAAATATTGTGATTTTCCAGGTAATAAATTCCATTATATTTTTAATAATCTCTCTACCAGTAAATAAATATGAAGATTGATAGACTTTATGAATAAAACATTTTGAATCTCAAGTCATTTTACCATTTGCAATTAGAATTTTTCATTCAGCAAGTAAGAGCATATAGAGTTCTCTTGTTTCAAGAAGATTAATTTCATTTCCCTGAGGATTACGGTGCCACACAAATATGCAAAAAAGAAAGATGCATCAGTAGATGATTCCAATCCAAACACAAACGTTCTATCAGACACCACTTCACAAATTACAGACTCTAGCAAGTCTTGGAAGTAGGTCTACGATATGTCAGAACATGAGATTCTTATTTCTTCGAACGATTCTGCCGAGGAATAAGATGATTCCTTCTTAGTAAAGATCATTATGGTAGCAGAGTTGGAACTGCACAAGATTGTTTTATGACCGAAGATTATACCCTATAATGATATGATTAGATGGGCTCTAGATCACGTCGACATTCAAACTAGAAGAATTATCAGTTACTAGAAGACCTCCGTTGGTTCTTTTCGACCGAAGTACCTACAAGTAATGTATAAACCTTCTTCTACACCCAAATATAATTACAATGCAACATTTCTTTTGTATTTTGAGAGAAGCGAATGCACTCAATACGACAAATATGGTCATGATATAATCAAGACCTGGTGGGGAAATCCCACCAAGTTCAAAACCGACACTCATGGTATGTATTCCACGACGTCCTTGGATGATCATATCGTATATATAGCCATGATTCTCTGTCGTTTATTTCAAAGAAAAAACTATGAGCATTTCTCAGTTGAGTGGGTGGCTATAATGAATGAAGTGGTCGAAGGCTATGTTTTCAACTAGGAAAAAATGTTGTTGGACAACTTGGCCAAGGAGGTTTCCGAGTACCAATCATTGAAATAAAAATGGAAACCTGGTCCTTTTTACATGTCTGCATACATTATGGATGCCATTTTCTTCATGACCCCATTTCCCCTCATGAACTGGAGTTGTAACCCGGCTAGTTCTGAGCCTATACATTTCTACAACTCCAAACTATGGGAAGAAAATGCTAAGGATTTATTTTATGAGAATTGTCACAATGTAGTGGTACCTATTCATATAGTTATTTATGTCCACCTGCTGCATGGGATTTCAGAGAAGATTATGGTAAACTTAGGCACATTTGCAGACTGGTACATTGAAGAGAACTTCTCTTACATTAGAGTGTTTGGTTGCTCCATTCCTCATGCCCTTCCAAAATTTTTAGTTAACAAGATGGTGTGCCGAGAAGTGGCATACCAAACAATAGAAAGAGGAATCACTAAGGAATTGAAAGGGGCTCAGAAAAAGGTATGGCCAACTTTTACCATTCAAGTTGGTATGTTTACATTGTTATATTTTGGGCATACCGAAGTCGAGGCTGCAGCCTTGGAAGATGTCCATTTAATTGACATCGAATTCAAAAGACATGATCCACATAAGGTGGTAAAGAATCATTTGGCTCAATTCAACATGAAAAGATACATCCACAAAGAGTCTCCTTATGATGAGGTTTTCAGGGGAGCTATATCCTATGAAGAAGTTCTAAATAGATTTCCTCCTGACCAACACGTTGTTTTCCTCAGCTTCCAAAAGCATAGACAAAAAAACTTTCCGAATATTTTAAAAGGAGAGTCAAGGCCCATTCCATCTTCATGGGAAGCTAAATCCATAGAATCTCAACCAAGTTGTTCCACTGAGAACAAAACTGAAGAAGTATTGAAGAGTTCAGATGGATTATTTAAAGAGATAAAAACATCGTTTTTAGGTCTACATGATCAATATATATTATCCCACTTTGAAGATTTCATGAATCGGGGACAAGTTTTAACTCCTTCAATACCAATTACTTCTACTAACATCCCAAGCACAGTAGTTCCAGAAAGCTCCACCACAATTATATCTCATATTCCCTCATTAACTCTTTTAGTGACTAGTTTTAAAACTCCTAGTTCAAAGGTTGTTCACATAGATGAACTTACTCCTGTCTTTCCTGAAGAAATTCCTCCCTCAAGTTTTTTTTTCAACAATAAAAGGAAATCTATTGTAAAGAAAAAATATCAGCAAAAAAATGGAGTAGTTACTAAAAGGCCGAAAATAGTGTATGATGGAAAAGGCCAAAATGATCCAGAGTTTGCCAAGGAGGTTGCAGATTCACTAGGGGCCTTCTCCACTTCCAACCAATGGTTAGTGGATAATCTGACCAAGAAACTGCAAGAAAAAACTCTCTTGGTGGAACAATTGCAGAATGAAATGTTAAGAAAAAAACATGTTATCAAGAAAAGAATGAGTCATGACATAGAGCAAATCAGGTTAAATTATCAGCAATAGATGAAACAGTTACAGGAGAAACTCGAGTTGATTTACCATAATTCATAGACTAGAAAATCCATGATTACTCAGTGGGACAATTTGATAGAACATATGCAGGACAAATTAGTCATAATGGAGAACACAACAATAGACATCACTGCTTTAAAAGAAAAATAATCTGAAATCAATGAGAAGTTGGGAGTTGTCCAACATGATCTATATCAAAGGGTGGATACTATTCAGAAATACTATCAGGCAATAAATAATTCTCTGAAAAGTATTTATGTGAAAGAAAATAATTATAGTGTGGTTAGATCCAAGTTTCATGAATCTATTATATGGAGGAAGAAATCCAATATCCCTTGTCTCGCCCCTTTCTCACAATATGAACAAGTGAAGGGTGAAATGGCCTTGAAATTTTGGGAGACGAACCTAGAAGAAAGAAAGAAGCTTTCTAGAGAGGCAAAGGAGACTTGTCTGAATGCCCTGTCTTTTGTAGAAAAACAATTGGTTGAATTTGAAGGAAATGATATCTCAAAGGCACCTGGGCAGATCAAAATAGAAATGAATAAGGAAAACTCCTGAAAAAATAAGGAAAAAATTCAATCTGTCATCAAATAGATGAATCAGATTGATTTTCTCAAGATTAATGAGTTGTTGGTGAAGCCTGATTCAGAGTATCAAATTACATTCTAGGCAGTAAAGAAGATCCAAGAGAAGCTACCACTAGTACACAAGAAGGTGTTTTCCTTTGAATTGAACGAGAACGTTGAACCTTCGAGATTTTTGGTAGCCTTGATGGATATGTGTACCCAGTTGAATGAACAGAGGAAAGCAAGTGTGGCTGGGAGAAAATGAAGGATCATATGAAGTGCCATCACATCAAATCATAAATCAATAATATCTGCATTTTGTTTTTCCATTCGGATTGTATTCTATACTTAGAGCAGATATTGTGGAAAGCCTAACTACTTTTAGTTGAGACAATTTTTGTATAAATAGATAGATATTAGATCTACTCATGGCTACTTCTGGCCTAATGTAAAAGAGAGAACCTATTGAATATTAATACAAGAGCAGATAGAGATTCTAAGTTTCGTTTCATTTGAGTTATGTATTTTCCATTTGTTTCCATATCTTATTAGATTCATTATGTAGTTATTGAAGACTGGATGATTAATTTAGTAATACATCTATTGTGATATTAATACATCAGAAGTCCATTCGGTTACAATTTTTCCTCTGTTCTTACTATGAGTAAAAACAAGACCTCTGATCTGTGTGAATTGTTGCATTATTAACCTTCTTTCAAGGGTACATATTATATCTTTATTCTACTGCAAATGAGGTAATACTTATCTGTAATTGATACCTTTCTTTATTTTAACATTTTTGCCAATAATTTCTATATCATTTGAAATTAAATTTATGACTCAGATAATGAGATACTGCCTCTGTATTGTCTTATCATAAATTTCACTTAAATTTATTTCTCAAAAAACTCTATGTAGAAGAAATCACTTATAAAACATTTCATTTAAATCTTTGATGCTTGACATTATTCGTTGATCCTAGAATCAATCTCAGGAACAATATATTTTTGGCACCATTGCCGGGGACAGAGAAACAAAATCATTTTTTCCCTAGGAGAATGACAAAGTTAAATTTTGGTCTTTTATGGTGAACAAATATTGAATACATGGATAAGGCTCACTTTATATTTCACTTGGTGACTACATTGTAGTAAAAGATGGCATTTAGTTGAAAAAATACCAGGAAAAACCTAGACGAAAAGCAAACTATGCTAGTTTTGGATCCCAAAAAGTTGTTGAAAATGAAGGGATATCTTAGACAAACTTCTGCATCAATAGGTAAGATCTACCAACCTAAGGTTACACAATTTAATGTTAATATTCCCACTGAAGAACTAAGTCTTAAAGAAAAATATCAACAAGTCCATTCTGTAGAAGCATCAACAAGTAAATCTGAAGTTAAATTAGAAACTTTGGAAGGAATTATTCCTGAAGTAAAATTTGAAATTATCCAAACCACCCCTATCTCGTTGATAGATACTTTTACCAGCGAGAACAAAGAATCCTTTTCAATCCCTAATATTTTTTGTACATAGTCGATTCTTTCTCTTCCCGAAGTAAAAGTTTTTATTTCCAAAAACCCTGAAGATTAGTTTTTATACTCAGATTCATCCCCTATTGATTTTCTTATGTATACATTTGGTAAATCTAAGAGACCGAGTTCAAGTTCTATTTTTCCCCCTCATTTAGATCTTCCATAACCTTACAATAATTTAGCTTAACTTCGTTCACACCGTCCTAAAGCAATCGAAAGTTTAGTAGATCAGTGTTTTGAAGTTTTTGTTAATCTCCTGTTTAGTCAAATTTCTTCTCCTAGAATTTCAATGGATGGTGCTGGAGGTGCCAGAGGTGGAGGGGCTGGTGGACATGGAAATATACTAGTTCATCCTCCAAGGATGTTTTCCAAGTTCTCTGCTATATATGCTCCCTTGGCTCTTCCTGCTATCCTATAATATTTGCTTGACAATTACATGAAGAGCCTCCCTAAATTCACGGGTGAAGGGGATTTGATAGCAACAGAGCATATAACATTTTTTGACCAATTCGTTGATATCCCTAGTATTGAGCATGAATATGTTTACATGATACTATTAGCACAAACGTTTGAAGGAAAGGTAAGAACTTGGTTCAGAGGACTTCCAGTAGACTCTATACCATAATATAATGATCTAGAAAAAATATCATAATAAAATACCTTCTTAAGGCAATGGTGTGAGAAAAAAAATCATTTATATTACTTAACAAAATTCAGAGACTTGAGAAATAAAACATTTGAAACCATCCTAGATTTTATTCAAATATTTAATAAACTTTAACACAAGATCCTAACTGAAGTTAAACCTTCTCAGTGATCTGCAAAAGTCACTTTTGCAGGGGCTTTTGATTTTGATTTTTCTCTACTTTTGAGAGAAAGAAGAGCCACTACTTTAGCAGGGATGCAAGATGATGCTATAGATATTGAATCCAATATCATAGAATTTGGAAAGTTAAAAAATAAAGTTGAGATAGGTGTTTCACCTTTTTTCGTCACCTTGGTGAGAAAATAAGAGGTGCTTACTTGCCCAGTTGGGTCATGCTGAGCATGACATTTGTAGAGGAAAGAGTTAGAGAAAGAAAAAAAAAATTATAAGCAAGAATTAAACTATTACAAACTACAACCATAAGCATAGGGACATAAAGATAACAAAAACAAAAACACCCATGTCACCAATATAATAGGTTGGTCTATTGATGAAATCAAAGCACCAAGAAGAAAGGGGACAATGAGTCCCTTCTTCCTCCAAGAGAAGGCTCTTGGACCCTCACAAGCTTACTCTCCTTACAACAAGAAAATGAAAATGGTGATGAAAGAACTCATTGCAAATCCACTTAATGGAGAGGTGGATTGCTCAATGAAATGGTGCCAATGTGTTCTTGTCAAGGATGGAGTCCTTAAAACAATCTAGGCAGCATAACATTACATGAAATTCCTTGAGAAAATGAGGTGCATTCATGGCTTTTTATAGCATTGCATTGGGTTATTGTGTAACTCCTTTGTAGTGTGAAAAGAGGCTCTTTAGGGCATTATTAGGTCTTTGACTAGCCCACCATTCGGATTCAGGCCAGATTTGGAGGTCAAATAAGCTTGGGAGATGAACTAGAAGTGGTTGGGAGGCCGACCACATTCATAAATGCATCGTTTAGCAGGTGCATGGATTTTTGTGCTAATAGCCATGCATCATGCACGTATGCACGCATTCTATGTTTATGTTCCACGCATGTGCACGCGCACCCAACTTCTGTAAAACGCTCTTCAATTTTTCACTACTTTGTATAGTTTTTGACCTTTATGAATGCTATGAGATTAATTCAAGGACATGAATGACTTCATTACTATTTGACGATGCTGAGTTCTTGTAACCATGTGCGGACGAAATTTCAGTGATAACAGATTCCCCCTAATGGATGAGGTTAGGAGCAGAAGTATAGCTGAAATCCATCAATGTTTCTTCTACTAAGAATGTTGTTGTAAGATACAGCCATAGTGGGATCGTTCAGAGCAATCCTTTGGAGGAGAAAGGAACCGATAGGACCCGACCTTCCATAAGGTGCGTAAAATATACAACTGTGTACAAACAAGGAAGGCATGCCCCATGCTCATGTTATGTAACTCTGAAAAGAAGATGACGGAAGTGTTGGTGTAGACAACTGCAGCGCTCGCGGGGGCGGTTGTGATAAAGGCAAAAGACAATTATGTAAGTGAACATGCTCGGAACAATAGGCAGTGATCATGGTAATAAATAGCAGTGATTATGTGGGCATTGATATCCCAGCCCAGTTCAGAGTTCTTCGGCAAATGAGAGAAATAAATGCAATAGTCACAAAGTAAGACCCACCATAACACAAGAAAGTGTTGGCGTCGAATGGTATGGGGGCCAACGACAACAGGGACCAATGGTGTTTCACCCTGTGTCATCCGAGATCGCTCATTGAGTGGAGAATGAGAATCAAGATACTGTTGCCCTTCTGGAAAATTGTGCTGATGTCGACAAAAGGGGAACGCGACTCCCAGAAGAAAAGGGCTTCATGGAATCTACTAAGGTGAGGAAGTGGCATAGGTACATGGATGAAATCAATAATTGGGAAGACTCAAGACTGCCCTTGGTTGGAGGATGTATGAGATAAAAAAGTGGCCACAACCATGTAACGAGGTCGAGTGTCAGAGGGACGACAAGACCGGTGATAAGTTGTACCAGAGGTGGGACAAGGTGAACAAATTTAGAGGGTAGAGGTAAGTGACCTGTGGGGTTCCCTGAAGATATGGACGATGTCGACAAAGGTATATGAGAAGTAATGCTCCAGCCAAGGGTGACATGAGTTGCGTGTGGCCAAAAAGAAGGAAGCAAGTTGTCAAAGGTGACGAGGAAAAAAGAGAATGTAATGACTGGAAATAAAGGCGTTTGTACAATAAATAATGAATAATTTTGGGGAGAAATGTACAAATACAGAAACGGGTGCCCCAGTGTGATATGGGTGGCCCATGGAGGGAAGAATTTGCTTGGAAAACTGATGAAGGGTGGGGGCCCCATTGGTGAGTTTCTGTATGAGGTAGGTGAAATGAAGGTAGGTTCGCAGATGGGCAAATTGATTGTGGATGAAATGGAGGGTTCATGATACTGCGGAGGTGCAGGTAAAAATAGAACCGTCAAGAGATAATCTGGGAGTCCGTGTGGGAAAGCTAGCAAAATGAGGATAAGGAGTATGTGGTTGATTCACGACATGATGAAAGACTATCGGGACTCCCATCCCTAAAGGGTAATGAAAACAACATGAGTGTCAAAAAGTGGTAATGGTGCTATGAATGGGACAACTCATGTAGGTAAGAATGCTACCGGGTAATAGTACCGAAGATGCAAATGGAGGTGTGGGTACTGCAGAGCTGGGAATGGGGATCCTAGAGGCCAATATGAGAGGGTGTGAATGGAAATGTAAATGCAATACAACGGGAAAGACTACACGCCAGTGCTGAGTATATACCTGAAGGGGTTGTGTTGATGGATGATGATCAAGTACCTGCACACATAACAAACCAAATACCCCAAAGTGAACAATATCTGAAGAGAATCAAAGATATGAGCATGTATTTGAGAAATGTGACTATGCGCATGCGTACCTGGCCATGATATGAAAAAAAGGTGCTCTGGGGGCTCAGTATGAAAAGTGACCCAGGGACTGCTGTGATGTAGGTGACGGGATGCTGATCCCATCGCTGAAGACGGTTTGAAAATTGGATACCTTGGGCTCCCGGA